>JANHGB010447961.1:0-36832 GCA_026283785.1 Coracopsis vasa
GGCTCTTCCTATCATTGTGAAGCAGAATTCACCAAGCGTTGGATTGTTCACCCACTAATAGGGAACGTGAGCTGGGAAATCTGTGATGCTATAGCATAATACCTATTCTGCACTCTATTCAGCCACATTTAACCAGATCTACTTGTGTTTGAATGTCCTCAGAAAAACTTGGACTTCTTCAGAAGTCAGGCTCGTTAACAAAAAGCAATCAATAGAGAAATGGGAGTGATATTCAGGGTTTTCAAGTGATCACTAAACTTGGTGGCTTCATTTGGAAATATTTTAATATCAATTCAGAAAATATTTTTAAAGGGCTTAGTAATATCTTTGAACTCAGAGGCTGGGTCTATGTGAATAAAATAAACTGCCCAGGGGCATTTCTGAGCCCTAGAAGTTGTGTACTGTCCTGCAGGAATGCTACCTGGTGCGCCAGGAGTTGATGTTGACTTGGATGTTCTCGGACAATACCTGTGCACATTTCTCAAAAACCAGCAGGTACTTTGTGGGCCTCTGCTCTGCGTTGTCTTATGCTTTGCTAGCATAGGAGCAGGGCTATTCAGTGATCTTGCTAATGATGGACTAGGTTTTTGAAGGGCCTTATGAGAGTTTGGAGCAAAGATCCCAAGCAGTGTCAAAGCATCTTTATAATGCATCAGTCTAAGTGGGAATTTTGCTAAACTGCTGAAAAACATTTCCTTCAACCAATAGTAATCAATGTTCTCCGATTTTTAATGTTGACAGAAAACCCTAAGCTGATTTTATCTCATAAAATTTGCTTCAATCATCATTTGAAGGCCAAAAAAGTAATTCTTCTCTACATTTTTTTTTTAAGGATGGGTGAGTCCTCAGCCAGTGTATTTCAGCTGAACAAAATTTGTGGTTTAGCTTAAACAAAGTTTTGTGCGGGAACTTTCTCAGTTGGAAGTGCAAATAAGTACTGGTGATGGGTTGGTCCTGCTGTCAGTGATAATGGTAAACTTGATGGTAGATGACAGGAGCAATTTGTTAAGAACTTCAGCTAATTCCTCTCACAGTGTAAAAATGTCTGATGTGATTGGTTGCTAGATGAACTGGCAGTTCTGAAGAACAGATGGGACTGCAAAATCAGGGCTTGATAAAGCATGCCAGAGGTGGAGCTAGAGCTTGTTTTGAGCCTCTTTTAATGAATGTGGGTGAGGATTGTTTCCTCAGTCTGGAATGGTTTACAGCAGTGTGAAATTTCTATGCATACATAGAGAACTCTCATCCCTGTCCTCCCCCCTCCCCCACCTACTGTATGCCCATGATTTCTCCAGGAACATGTGTCATTGCATACAATGTGATTGGTAATATAGTGGGAGGTGATATTAGATAACAGTTTGCTAGCACATTCTTGTGTGTTAGCAAAATACTTGGAAGTTGTATAAGAATTTTTATTTAGTTTCAAAGTACTTAAAGACATTATGTGTTAATAATTATTATAGCAAAGAAAGACTGACTTCAATCTATCACAAGGGCCAAATTAAGGTTTTAATTCTTGTCTTTTCAATAGAAGCCAAGAGGTAGACGCTGGAATATGTTGCACCCCAATTAAGAGACAAAATATGTACCCCAGAAGAATCAACAAATGTTTGGGTAGTAGTTTGAATCTCACCCATCTATTACTCATAAATCATAATAAATGGTAATTACTTCAGTGTTTTTAGCAAGCTTTATGACTTTGTACTGAAGTGGACTAGGAGCTGACACGCCTATTTACAAATGATTACTGTAACCCAGCTGTTGGGGTGGTAACCTTTAGGGAAAATGTGGTAATGGGCAGCTGGCAGGCAGCAAACAAGGTCTGTGGATTCCTAAGTACTGTTACAAACACCTCCATCAAAATATTAAACTAAATCAAGTAGAGCTGATCATAAAAGCAGATCACAAATAAAAGAAGATATCAAGCAATTTCATTAAAAAATTAAGTATCAGGATGTAGGGATCATTGCTATTAGAAATTCAAGAGTTTGAGTTGTATATCACCTTTGTGAAAGCTTTTATTCTGATGTAGACACCTAGGGAGGTTTCCACTTGCAGCAACTCCAGTGTATAAGTAAGCCTATTCGCACCTGTATTCCAATGAGTTTTTGAAGCCTCTGTGGTCCGTGAATCATTGTTTATGTATATTTGGACATTTCAGGATCAAACAGGTTTATAAATACACAGCAGAAAATTGACTGGCTTGCTGAACCCCAACGTTTCAGTAGGACTTTACATTCCAGCATCTTAAATAGTATTAAGAATTTATCCACTGTCATAATGTATGTAAATATTCATTAAAGCAGGGACTGAGTTGGAAATGTCCTGTTCTCTAAGTAAGCATACCGAATTATCAAGTTATTTTTGTTCTTCCTCTTTAGCTCAGTAAAACTTTAAACATTTCAGTAACAAGGAACATCATCAGTTGAAGAGCAGCCTGCCTCCAAAAAATCTTGTGGCAACAGATTCTTTCTTGAAAGTGGATCTCTTGCAATTGGAGAAACTTCTGATGTATTCAGAATAGAACAGAGCAGGACTGGTTAGAATAGAGTAGAACAGAACAGAATAGAATAGAATGAAATTGAGGAGAGAAGAGGGGAGGGGAGAGGAGGGGAAGAGAGAAGAGAGAAGAGAAGGGAAGAGAAAAGAGAAGAGAAGAGAAGAGAAGAGAAGAGAAGAGAAGAGAAGAGAAGAGAAGAGAAGAGAGAAGAGAAGAGAAGAGAAGAGAAGAGAAGAGAAGAGAAGAGAAGAGAAGAGAAGAGAAGAGAAGAGAAAACAGAAGAGAAAACAGGAGAGAAAACAGAAGAGAAAAAAGAAAAAAAAGAGAACAGAACAAGGTAGGATAGGACAGGATAAGACAGAATATAACAGAACAGGAAGGGACCCAAAATGCTCATCTAGTCCACCTGCCTGACAAAGATAAAACATGTTATTAAAACCATTGTCCGAATGCCTCTTGAACACTGACAGGCTTGGGGAATCGACCTCCTCTCAAAGCAGCCTGTCCCACTCTTTGACCAAATTCTTGTAGTTGCCACCCAATTCAGGCTAAAGTTGAAAAAATATATGTTTTCACAAGCTGTTTCTGTTGATTTTAGTACAAAACTACAGTATTTGTTAGTTTTCAGGGGCCACTCCAGAAGCTGGTTGTTATTTTGCAATAAGATAGCTATACTGTAGACCTCATCAAGGGTTTATCAAGGTCAAACATTTTCAGGAAAAGAGATAGCAAGAATTGTAAGATCCCCCAAAATAAAGTCTGACACACTCTAAGAGAGCAGAGTACTTGCAAAGTTCAAGCTGGCATGGGTAGCTGAATGAGGCTGATGAGCCTTAGAAGCATAGACACTTAGACTTCCATTATTCCAGAAGAGACATATTTGGGTACAAGATAAACCAATACTCATAAAAACAATTACAGTTTAAAATCCAAGCCTGTAATGCCCTGAGTATTTAAGAAATTTTGAGAGAAAAAATAATTAATATATACTACTTCAGATTTTGGGGGGCCAGGGGAATGGAGGGAAATCTGTTTTCTTTCTAATTATTCAGTACTTAAACATAAAGTTTTGGCACAATACATTTCAAGCATAAATAAGCTAAATTTTCAAATTATTTTCAGCTTTCTTTTTCTCCTGTAGCTCAGTTAGTTTTTAATGGCCTTGAATATTCCTTCCAAACACTCTAATACACAAATTCAAAGATCAAAAATACTCACTTTAAATCCCAACCCAGAATATTCACTGCTAAATGCTTCAATGATTACTCAGTCACTTGGATACCTTCATTCTTGACATTATGTTTTCCAAAATTTTAGTCTTATTTTAAATTTCAAAAGCAGTGTCAAGTTAACCTTTTTTCCTTTAATATTACACCACTTTCCACCTATTTCTCTTCCTTAGCTGTCCTGTTTATCTATATTACTGGAATACCTAATTTTCTTAATCTCCTGTCTTTTTTTCACATTCAATTTCTTCATGCCTTACCTGTGAAAGGGGAGAGGAAGTGGAGAAATGATGGCCAGACATAGTCCTCTCTGACTGGGGATGCTCTATTTAGGTGACTTCTGAAAAATACATAAATACAAGTCTGGAAATGAAAAAAAAAAATGGACAGGTAATTATTAGGGTTTTATCCTCTTTCTGTCTTGAATAAAAATATAAATTATAAATGGATACAGACTGATACAGCAATGCAACTTAATAAATAGACCCTTGTGAAATCAGCTAGCAGCCTGTGTTGATGCAACAATCTAACTGCATGATCAAGCTGAAATATTAGAAAGGGATTATTCTATAACAGAAGACAGCATCTTCTTCATGGAAAATGGAAGATCAATAATTTGTTAAAACCCTACCACTGCAAATTAAAAACCTATGTACCTTGAAGGCACAGAAGTGTGAGGTTTGTAATGGTGAGATTAATAAAGTAAGATTATAGATGAAAATTAAATTAGACAAAATAATTTTCACCATTGCTGAGGAGTCTTCCAATTGAAGCTTTTGTTTAGCAGATGCCTCTTCTGAACAGAAAACAAACAAATAAACAAAAACCTCATAGTCACTTAAAAGCTACCATTAAAAAACAGCAGTTGAGGGGATGCATATTATGTTTGGATGCTTATTGGTCAAAGATACTGAAGTTTCCTAGACTTATCGCATCACAGAATGGTGTGGGTTGGAAGAGACCTTTAAATGTCATCTAGTCCAACCCCCCTGCAATAAGTAGTAAGATCTTCAGCTAGATCAGGTTACTCAAACCCTGTCCAACTTGACCTTGAATGTTAGCAGGGAATGTTATCAGGATTTACAACCTCTGTCGGCAACGTCTACTTTTCAATCGAAAGAAAATATTTGTATTGTGTATGTTGTAGCAACCTTGTCAAACTCTTACCATATCCTACATTTCTAACAGGGAGGTACTATCCCCTGCAATTTCACCCTCATGAGATTACAAACAAAACCTGTTGCTGACTTCTGCCAATGTTTTGGGGTTTTTTTTGACAAGTTTTTTTCTGGTAAGCTTGCAGTGTACTACAATATCACTTTTGCATCCCGTTTCCCTGCTTATCTCAATTCTGTGTATGGTGTTGATTCTATAAAAAGGCTACATTAAGAAACATCTTCTTTTGCACATGAAAAATTTGTTCACAGTTCATTTATGAGAGGCTCCCATAGTTTCAATTTTCAGAACAGGTTGAAATGTTCTTTTCTTACTTAGCTGTTTATTTTTTTTACTGCATAATTCCTATTATTCTCTTTCACCCTAAACTATGCATGTGGGGGCTTTAACCTGTTCTATAAATACTTTTGATAGCTCATTTCATATAGGTACAGATTAAATTAAACCCCCCCATTTGAATGTCTCCACCCAAAACTTTATTTCCCTGAGTTTAGATTCATATTCAGGTTTTTTGTTGGGTTTTTGGTGTTTTCTGTTGTTGTTTTGGTTTGGTTTGTTGGTTTGATTTTTGATACAGAGGGGTTTGAGAAAACTTCATAGTTCTAACTAGTCTTTTTTGCTGATTGAATTACTAAACTATTGTTAGATATTAGCTGTATCAGGGAACAGGAAAGACTGTTTGAATAGCTCAGAGCATGTTGGAAGCCCATGCTTTTCTGATGTCAGTGGAGCTTCTATAGGTTCACACAGATAGAAGATTGGTTGTGGAGGTGATAATTTTGATTGACAGCTTTCCTTGGACTAGATTTTATCGCCCGCATCCTTTACTTTTTATGCATCCACATAACTGTACTTCTCATAATTTTTCCTCTTTTGTAGGTGTTCTCCTATCCAAATCTATAGAATCAGTGACAGTGAAAGTCTAAGACTGCAATGTCACATGCAAACAGTACAATCATGTATTTATGAGATTTAGCAGACAATAACAATTTAACTGAAAATAAGATTTAAAAAAATATTTTTTTTTCTTTCCTATGCAGAATTTAATTTCTCTGCTATCATGTTAATGCTTCAGGCCTATACAAAACAAAACACAGTAAGAAGCATTCTTCTTTTTGTACATCATCCTTGGAAGTAATTTTGGCGTTCCTTTTTATTAATTTTGTAAGATTTCATGAACACCAATGAACACCTGAAAGGAAATAAAGCATATGCCATGACTTAGTGAATAGTCCAGGTTTAGCTTGCTGTATAATTTGAAAACTGCACATTTGATCCAGGAATCATTAAGAGGTAAAGCTCCAAGGTAACATCTTCACAGTCACTTGTCAAAGAAAGATGCAAATTTAGTAGTGCAATCTAACTCTGGTTTTGAAAAAGAATTGCTTGTAAACCTGCCTAAGAGAGCAGGAAAGGATAATATTGATCTTTTAGTATTCTGCCTGACTGCACCAGCAGTTTACATTGCTTGTGTGTCTTTCATTTAATGATGTCAAGTTCAGACTAGACAGAAAGTTGCTAAACTGCCCCTGCGTGGAAGTGGTAATTATGTAGCTACAGACATTTTCTGCTCTAAGGCTGTTTTCAGATGGTTGTGTCTTTGCAAAACCCTAATATCTTGCAATTGCATACTTTAGGATGAGTAATTTGGTAATCATATTTCTGTTATGCTTCATAATGCATTCCAGGAGCTGTTTCTGATGCCTATATGTTGTATTCAAACTTCAACTAGATGCAAGTAATCTTCTTCAAATCATCTGCTTGTGGTTTAACAACTCACTGTGGGTAGAAATTACTTGTAGTTTTCATAGTTGAATTTTCACTCTAAGGATCTTTAAAATGTTTTGACTTTTTATTTATTATGATTTGAGAAATATTAGAATCTCCAGTTCTTTTTAAGGAAGGGCTGGCTGGTCATCTGTACAAAGACCAGTTATCTTTGGCTAACTACAAAAATTTATGGTTAAAGCTAATTTTTCAATCCCAATATGTATGTGGTTTTTTCTAGCATTACAAAACATTCAAACCAGACTACCAGACTATGAGTAGTTTCACTTTTCACTATTTTTGCTGGTCAAATGACTTTATTTTGATTTGACCTAGAGAAATCCTGAATTATGAATATCAGGCAGACAGTGAAGTGAGAAAGGAAATATGCTTGAAAGAGATGCTATCTCCAGAAATACAACATAACAAGAGCTCAGGGGGCTTTGAGGTTGGTGCATTTGGTTAGTTGATTGATTGGTTAGTTGGTTGGTTTGGGGCTAATTTGACAATTGAGTTCATCGTAAATGAGTATCTTATTTTGTTGGTTATTGTAATTCAGTTGGGTACATGTTCTGGGAATTGTTTGACTTTAGAGAACAGGACACTGACATATTATTGAGTTTAAGATTTCTAAAGTGTTCACTACTTCAACTTTGATTTTAACATGCTGATAAAGAATATGTTGCAAACAGATTGCTTGTAGAGTTAAAATATACCCATTGGTCTACAGGATTTTCTAATATAAGACAGAAGTAATATCAGAAATTTTAGCTCTAAGAATGTCATTTGCTTCCAGTACCTGAGAGATGTGAAGTTTAAGCAAAGAGCTACATTTTGGGTTTTTTTGTTGTTTTGTTTGTTTGTTTAACTTATTTTTGGTGTAACAGTACTCTTACTACTGATTCTACTGCTGCTGCTACTATTACTTTTATTTTCTGTTCTTTGACCTGTAAACTGTACCTTTTCTGTGTAAGTCTGGGTTTTCACTGAAGGAAAAAGAACCATGTGAGAAATTATGCGTATGCATCAGAATGGAGACTATCGCATAAACAGAAAATGTGATTATGTCTGGGCATATTTGCGATGCTAATGTGGTATGAAGAGGCTGTAACATTACTGTAAACCTCTTCATTTTATGTCTCAAGTCACCTTTGCAAATGGCAGAGTTCCTGTCAACCGTACATTTTTCGTCACAGGCTTTTGAATATATGAATCATCACCAAACAGAATATTTGATTGCTTCTTTCTCTGCATTTTAAGCTCTGAAAACTCCCTAGACTCACAAAACTAAATAGCTTAAAATAACAAATAATGAAGCCACGTGCATTTGCTCCAAATACATAATTGCTTGGTTTTCTTCCTAGAATATCAGCAAATATTTAGGAGACTACACAAATGGCTGGATGCTTACATGAATTCCACATATATTCTCACAGCAAACTCACAGTAACAGGCTAACAAATTACAAAGGATTAAAAAAAAAAAAAAGATCCACATGGAAGACTGCATTGTAGGGTCTCTTTAAAATTAATTATTATTATTTTTTGCATAATATATGTGCAATTTTTCTCTTCAGAACTGTCACAGCTTGAGCTGAAATTATCACACTATGAGGCAAAAACCTCTCATTTTTGTTGATAAAATGCAACTCATGACAACTTCAATCCTGTGGTTTTGATGTGACTTAGAATAAAACATCTGCTAAGAATGAGTAGAAGTTCATTTTGTTTCAGTTGTGGATCAATACATTGTATGACAAAAAATAATATTAATAGGATTTCCTTATAGAAAATAGGGTGTTCTTCTATAGTAGAAGTTTAATTCAGAGTCTAGAAATATTAAGAACTTCTGGTGGGGTTAAGAAGTTTAACTATGCTGAGGAATGTGCAAAAACTCTCCTGCACTTGTGGCAGGATAATTATTATTTGCAGGTGACTTAGCAACTCAGGGTAGAAAGAACCCAACAGTTAGAGTAGCACTAATAGCATGGTGAACAGTGAAATACAATAGTGAAATGCATGTTCCAGGTGAGCAAGTAAAAGTGAACAATATTGTATTTACAGAGAAGCTTTAAGCTGTATGCATGTTAGTAGATAATGATAGCCCCATCTCAGAATTATGGCTATATCTATAATGGCATTCACTGTGTGAAAGAGCAGTCTCGCTGAAAATTGAAGGCTAATGATCTCTTGAAAATATGACACTGAAAGTCAGTATTCAGATTTGATAGGCCTAATTTTTCACTTATTTACACCATTTTTATGATGATCTAACTCCATTCACTTCAATAAAGCAGTTGTGCCTGATTTACAGAGACTGTGTGAGAAGCGGTGCCAAAGAGAGTTGCATAATCTGTTCATAAAAATTCCCACCATCAAGCACCTTATCTGACAACACAGTTTTTAATGCCTGACTGCTCAAAAGTATGTCATTAAAGCCAAATTCTGTCTTTAGGTGAACTCCAAAGAAACATGACTTTAGTCTGTAATATGCAACACAAAACATTAAAGAGGACCAATCTATCCAGCCATATGTCTTTAAATTAAATCACACATTTTAAACACTGAGTTCACTGGACTTACAGATCAAATGAATGCAATCCATTTTGATTTTATTTTGCAAAACATCTCAGTATAATATCAACTTCAGCTTTCTCCAGGTGATGCTGTCATTATACAGGGCAGCTTGTTAAATCTGTATGAATGAAGTTATAGGCAATGGGCTGAGCATAAACATACTGGAAAATCTCAACAGAAGTTACCATAATGTTTAGGGAAAAAAGGGTATGGGACAGGGATCTTTATTAATAAATATAATTTTGATGATCTGTGCCATCTCCATGCTGAAAGTGATCTCGACTCATCTGTGGCAAATATAATTTCTAAAGGCAGCTTCTGGAAGAACAGATTAATACAGCCGAGAAATACGAAATATATCATGATGTTACACAACAGCAGGCAGGTGGAACAACACATGCACTAGAGCAAAGACCTTTAGTGTGGAAATACCCTCTCCCCCCAACTCTCCTTTCCAACCAAACAGTGGTGGTCCACAAATGCTGGAGAGACCTCTGCCAGGTCATAAAAGAAGCCTCATCCAATTAGCCGTGACAAAGAAGGTGCCACAGCTGGGGTTTACCACTGGAAGTTGCATTTGTCTCCTAGTCTACTCCTCTGAATCCTGTTGGATTATCTGTACAATGACCCTTGGATACCAGGTGCCCCAAATTCATTGTTGGCAGATTGCAAATTACACTGTCTGGCTGTGCCTGGCTTGTGGAGTCAGGGAGTGAGAGAGATGGCAGCACTGACCTGCAAATGTGTGATGTAAAGCTGTGGAGGAGCACAGAGTGGCAGTCAGTTATATAGCTCTCCTAAATGATGCACTGGCCTCAGACAGGCTGCCCTCAGCCAGTCCCTGCTTTCTGACTGAGGGCTGAGAGATAGACCACAGAAAGCTTACCACACTTCTGTAGAGGTGCCTTTTCCAGAATTTCTCATTGCTGCTGTAAGAATGCATAATAATTTATTTATTAGTATTTATTTATTTATCCCCAAATATTTACATGCATGGAGAAAACTTAGTAGCTAACTGAAGACTGTGTTCTTGCAGTGATACAATTGCCTTTTGCAATAAATGAGCATTCATGAACCTGAAAGTGTGACACAGTCCTCGAATGCTCAGATTAGTCAGGCATCATCAGACATGTAAAGTACTTGTGTGGCACAACACCATAAGAATATCCATTCTAGTTGCTGAATATACATTTAAAACAAACAAACAAAACCAACATATCTTGCTGTTGTGCTCTATTGTCAGTATTCAAAAGAAGTGTGCATGTATAAACATAAACTCTGCCTGACAGAGTAGGGTTTCTAGAATCACACCAGAGGAGAATTTATCATAAGCTGTCATCATGTTTATTCTTGTGGTTTAACCCCAGCTTGTAACTCAGTATTACGCCATTCATTCATTCACCCATCAGCCCACTCCGTGAGCAGGATGGGGAGGAGAATCAAAGGAATGTAAACCCCATGTTTCAGATAAGCACAATTTAATAACTAAAGTACAATATAATACTACTACTAATAATGGCATGGGAAATAACAAGGAGAGAATATAAAACTAAAAGGGGAAAAGGAAAAAAGAAAATAAACCCAAATGTTGCACAGTACAACCACTCACCACCAGCCGACTGATACCCAGCCCAACCTGAGCAGTGATCTGGGCCTCCCAGGTGACTGCCCCCAGATTACATACTGCGCATGACATGCTGTGGTATGGAATACCCCTTTGGCCAGTTTGAGTCAGGTGTCCTGTCCCTGCTTCCTCCTGACTTCTGGTGCCCCTGCTTGCTGGCAGAGCATGAGACTGAAAACTCCTTGATCAGGGTAAATATTACTTAACAGCAACTAAAATATCAGTGTGTTATCACCATTGCTCTCAGACTAAAGCCAAAACATAGCACTGCACCAGCTACTAGGAAGAAAATTAACTCTATCCCAGTCAAAACCAGGACATTTGTATTGTGTATAACCTTTAAAGGCTTACTGCCATGTTCTTCATATTTACAGTTCAGAGATCTGACCCATGACTAAGCCGTAAATGAAACAGTAAATAATATTGAAGCAAAATTTTAAGTTGTGAGTATGAGCAGAGGAAGCTGATGATTTGTCAGATGCCTTTCATACATTCTTGGTTGGGGGTTTTGTTTGGCTTTGGTGGTTTTTATGGGGCTTTTGGTATGGGGGTGTGTGTCAGGTTAAATATCGTTTCCTTGAGTATAAGGACAAGTAAATGACCAAAGCAAGCTTCTTATCTCACACTCAGACCTAAAAATCTTATTCCTAAATTAGCATTGTGAAATGAAATTCTGAAAGAGCCTCTCCAAATTGAACCTCCCCCATTTTCAGTCCCCTAAGAGAAGAAAGATGTGGTTATTGCTCTCATGATATGTGTCCATGCATTTATCTTAAATATCCTATAATTTAAAGAAAAAGGAAAATAAAAAATGGAAGATCTGCCTACCCCACAGACATAAAAGTCTATACAACTAATTGCATTGACAAAGTGGTGACTTCTGCTGTTCCAAATATTAAATATCTGCATTTGGGCTATCCAGAATTGTTAGCCCACATCCAAATCTTTACCTTCATGAGCACTCCAGGAAGTCCAAAGGACTGTGTGTTGCCCAAAATGCATAAAGGCATGGCTCTTTCACATTAGTCCAGCAAGAACTATTCATGCTCTACTGTGCAACTCTGGATCAGCTCTGGGGGTTTCATTCTTCTTCAGCTGGTTCAATAGCTTTAGTGCTGTGGAATAAGATTTTCATGACTGCTTAGGCTCTTCTGTTAACTCCTCTCTACTCTGTCCTGTAGACTTATTGCACATGGAGCATATAAATTCAAAAGAAAACGTGAAACAAAAAAGGACCTATATGACAATTCTTTACCCTATGACCACAGCACTTGCTCAGTCTCTGACATAGCTGTGTGTGTGAAGAAGACTGTGTGTGTGAAGAAGATTTTGTGTGTAAAAAAGATAGTATAGAAGGACCCTTTCTTGATAAAGTTCTTTCTGTGTGTTCCCTTTGCCTTTTCCCTGCAATAATATTGCTTAATTATCATTTAACTAGAGATTACATTTCAGCTGGTGCAACAAAAGTCAGCAGATGGTTTTCTAGGTATGAAACACTATAATTCATGTATGCAAGAGAAATGAAAGCTTGGATGTTGAATATTTTTTTCCTGTTCCTTCTGGTTAGGGAAACAATTCTTTTTCTCAGTCTTCAAACTGGTTGGCTGAAATGTCTCTGAGGGTAACAGTCTGATGTCTTAACTGAGACTGGAGCATATTTTTTATATCTATATATTGTATATGAGGGAAAAAAAAATATCTACCCTGAAAACTTTACAGCCTAAACAGAGAAGACAAAAAAGAAAACAGGAATATAAAAGATAAGCAGTTTCATAAAATTACATCCAGTTTCAGGACTCAGTTTTAGAATCATAGAATCATAGGTTAGGGTTGGAAAGGCCCTTAAGATCATCCAGTTCCAACCCCGTTGCCATGGGCAGGGACACCTTACTTTCCTATAGGATTCAGAGATATCACATATGACTAGAAAAAACAACTCCCCATCTGTCAGCATCCAGGTCTCACAGAGTCCCTGTATTCTACCCTCTTTGTTGGGGTGTATTTGTTTCAGGGATCTCACCAAATGCATCATATAGATGCAAGTATTGTCATCTATGAATTAATCCCTGAGATGGTTTTAGGATAAGTCCTTTGCTGAAAGAAATGAAGGCCCAGAAATAGAAAAAAAAACCCAAAACGAAACCAAAATGGACACATGACTAAATACATATGAGTAAGAACTATTTATATTGTCTATAGCAATATGTTTTAGCACAAGCTATCAATTTCTTTTCTAATTCTGCAGTTCCTTTCTTATGGTGCATTTTGTTTCTCTGATGGGAAGGACAATGTTGTTAATAAAAACACAGTATTGATTTTACTTAGAAATATATTATAGTAATCCATGAATAAAATATTAAACATCATTTGTTTCACCATGAAGCATGTCAAAACCCTTGTAAAACAAATGATTTTAGATAATATTGATATTTCTGTGGCTATTTGTTTAATTAGTATACTACAGCTCTGTAACAGTTGGCTTCTTTTTACTACCATAGCAGCAAACAAATCTGAGTTTAGAATAATCATCCACTGTATTTGGAACATTGCCTTAGATTGTTATATACTTTATCACTGTGTTACTTCAGTTTTATACTAGCGTATTATTAACTGATGAAGAGCTTTTCCTCACTAGAGTAGCCAAGTAGGAAAATAAGCTTATGTTTACGGTCTTGTACTCGGGGCAGATGTCAGAGGCCTGGGATTCACAGACTTGTTGAGGTTGGCAGAGACCTCTGAAGATCATCTTGTCCAACCTCACTTCTCCTGAAGCAGACTGCACAGAATTGTGACCAGGTGGGTTTTCAGGACAGAGACTCTACAGCCTCTCTGGGTAAACTGTTCCAGTGTTCAATCACCCTTAATGTTGTTTCTTTTTTTTTTTTTTCACATGTCTAAATGGAATTTCTTGTATTTCTATTTGTAGTCATTGCTTCATGTCGTGTGAATGCTCATTACTGATAAAAGCTTGGCTCCCTTTTCTTCATTCCCTCTATCAGGTATTTATACACATTGATGAGATCCCCCCTGAATCTGTTCTTCTCCAGGTTGAGCAGTTCCAGTTCTTTTATCCTCAGCTGCAGTACCTTAATCATCTTCATGGCCCTTTGCTGGAATTGCTCCAGTGTTCTCTTCTTGTACTGGAGAGGCCGAATCTGGACACAGTACTCCACATAAGAACAGGAGCACATCCATCCATTTGATGTATTTGACACTTCTCCCAGTTTTATATCATCTGTAGACCTGCATAGGGTACACTCTGTCTCATCATCCAGGTCATTAATGAAGATGTGAGTATTGGTCACAATAGTGACCCCAGAGTTACGCCACTAGGGATTGGCCTCCAGCTGGACTTTGTGCCACCAGTCATGAGCCCCTCTTCTGCAGCTGAATCTGCCATAGCCTAGAGCCCGACTTGAAGAATTTGCTTTATGAATCAGAGATTCGCAATACCTGAAAATGACAGTAGACCTTCTTAAGCTTTTGATACAAATCACTGTGTAAGAGCTAAACCCTATTTTTAGTCAGGTATTTTATCCCCTTTTATCAGTTATGAGTTGAAAATTACATTTCTCTATTTAAAAGCTTGCAATATATTCATTTTTATCATAGGAGACCACTTCCTTGTTCGAAGTTTTATTCTTAACAGATCTTGGGAAAAACTTTGCAAGAACTCAGATTTAATTTGATCAGCAACTGGTGTTCAAATAAACCACATTTTCAATTATTTTTACCACAGAATTATAGAATGGTTGGGTGGGAAGAGATCTTAAGGATCATTTAGTTCCAACCCCCCTGCCATGGGCAGGGACACTTTCCAGCAGACTAGGTTGCTCAAAGCCCCATCCAACCTAGTCTTGGGCACTCCCTGGGATGGGACAGCCACAATTGCTCTGGGCAAAAATGTTTTTATGCTATTTAACAGAGTCCAAATTAAAAAGATTGAAGTAATTCAACTCTTACAAGTAGTTTTGTCTTGTAAAAAGTGGTTTCTTTTTTTGTTTAGGAAAAGTAGATTTTGAAACTAGTCTGACGAGATTTTAGAACAAGTAACATCAACCTACTATAAGTCTGTTTTAAGTACACTTATAATCTATCAAATATAGAATGTCCTTTATTTTGTTAAAAATACAGTGTAATAAAGGATAAGCATTTTCTGTGTAGAGCAAATTGAGACATGATAAAGAGTTAGGTATTCTATAAATGTTTCTGGCACCCTATAAATCATCAGCTAAAGAAAATGCTGACAAATATCAACATCAATGGAGTATTGATCTACCAAATGCACTTCAGCCTCTCACTAAATAGTTTTCCTTCAGCATATAAATTAAATAGATCAGAATGGAAAATCATTTCTTTGGCACTACTTACATTTCCAACAGATTTGCAGGGAGTTTTGTAATTATTCTCTCCTGGTCTTCTACCATTCTCAGATGACTTCATTTGAGATGACAGAGATCTCTGTAATGCCACATTTCATGTGCTTTGATATGAGAAATGTGAAAAGCATTCAGTAGCCCGCCACCTTGCGTGCATTCAGTATGTGCTGGAAGTTAGATCAGCAATTAAGAAGAGTGGAAAATTGCAAATGCAATAATGTAATGCAAAGAAAATTTCATACTAGATTTGCATATTGAATTTCATCATTTGGATTCTAATATAGCTTTTTATCAGTTTAGGTAGCAAGGTTGATATCACCTGGATTACCTATAGAAAGACAATCTCTGAGAATGGGTAATGTTACAGAATCTTTCAATAGGTAACATTTGAAAAAGAACATCCAAAGACAGTGTCATAAGCAAATATGTAGTTTTCACCTAATAAACTAGGGCTGAATGTTAAATGCAGACAATAATATTTTATTAACATTATCAGGACGTCCAAAGAGAGGTAATGAGGTAAGCACATAACTGTTTTGCTACCCTTTCATAAAATTAATTGATACTATGAGTCAGGTTATTTCAATTTATTTTCTCCTATTTGATGGATTTCTTTGTTAATGTAGTGATTTAGGGGTGCTCAATTTCTCCTACAATTCAGGTACTTAAATTATTCATCAAGACAAAACGAACCCAAGCATGTAATCATCTAATTCTTGGGAAGAGTGGTTTAATCATTAAAACCTTAAAAAGCCCACTTCTCCTTCCTATTATTCTGGCTTTGGCTTCTTTTTTTTTTTTTTTTTATTTTATTTTTAATTTTGGTGGCATGTTTCTGGTTTTATGTTAAGGCAAAATGAAATAAGCTCGGTTTGATGTTCTTTTTTTTGCACCATTTTATGAAAAAATCTATAAATGGAGGGAAAGTGGTGAGTCAACATAACAGTAGGAAATAGTAATCATAATTTTAACTGCAGATTTGTCATTCAACTTGTAAAATAATCTCCATGCAATAACAATTGGTATGAACAGTGTTTGCATTCCATACTTGAAAATGTAGCCTTCCTAATGATATTATCTCATGATAAAATCTTATGAATATACTTTCTGTAAATATATATGTGTGTATGTATATGTACATGTGTGTATGCATTTTTTCTAAGTAATAAATTAAATCAGTGCTTTTAGACTCTTTACCTGTCAGCAGCATGCTCCATCCCAACAATTAGTTATACCACATGGTTTAAGAGTTATCACCAATCACAAATTTCTCTAAGGGCCCCTTCTGTTCTGTAGAAACTTTTCCTTACTAGTGCTGCTGAATTGGTAACACTAACTGCAGCCTCTGCAGTAACATGCATGCCATGCCTGGCTGATGTGCTGTTGACTGTGAACTCAAAATCTGGAAATTTGCTCCTTCTGGCTGAAACCAGTCTGAATCTGACTGAATAAAAGTAGAGCACATTAATATGGGGCTAACGACCTCAGGTACAGAACAATAAAGGTTATTACGTATTCTCAGGCTGAGTAGAAGGAATGACTCATGAGAAATACTGCAGGCATTTGTTATATAAATAGATTTGTCTTGTTTAAAGGTTGGCAAGTTCCTCCCTCTGTTTCATTTTCATTTATGTTTTGCAAGTCGTATTATATATTAATTATTGTATTTTGATCACGTAGCTTGTTAGATAATGCATGATCATTCCCTCTCAGATCTCAGCTGAAATGTTAAATGCACACTGAAGCACATGTCTGCAGAGCAGTTCCTTAGAATATGCTTTTAAAATTCAACACCAATGAACAACTTCTTAAGTCTAAGACTGCAGATCATAATGTTTTCATAAAACGGACTTAAACATATAAAGAACCTGTAATCTAGATGGTAACTCTCTCCTCCTTCCTCCCTCTGCTTTTTTTTTTTTTTTTTTTGCATCAACGGGCAAAAAAAATTTCTTATTATACAAATCACATTAATTTATCTTGGGGATGACTGGTTATCAGCCAGTGACTTTCTATGGCAAGTTATTTAATAAATTATGAAACTTGTAGCTTCCCATTAGCTGAACCAGCTGACCAGAGACATATTTAGGCTGATATATTGTAGACAGTAACATCTAGAACACAAAATCACTTCTGCTCTGCATACCTACTGTAGCGTGTTACTCTTGGCTGTATTTTAGATTCATATCAGCTGAATTACTTTCCCAGATTTTAACACGAAGTCCAGCTGATACAGTCTCTTTTCTCTACAGCTCATCAATACTCCTATTAAAAACCCAGGGGGAATTTTTCAAGAGTTACATGAAAACCGGTCACTCAGCTTAACTGACTATCAAAACTGCCATGAGATTACCTGAAGGAGCCTAGAAGCTTATCTCATTAAGGTCTAGGTTGTTCCTCTTCACATCACTGTAGAAATGTGTTGAAATATAGGATAATATGGTTACAAATGAGAAAAAACATGGTGACTTTGACTGCTACGCAGCGGTGTGTAAATTTTTAACTTCTTAAAACTAAATTTGCTCATGCTGAGCTTGTTCAACATTGTCACGTATTTGTGATTCAAAGCTAAGAAAAATTATTCAGAAAGCTTGATTTGGTTTAGATGGATCATCATTTGGAAATAAGTAAAACTTCAGGCTAAGAACTGAAAAACCTTGCAAATGACATGACTGTGTAGAAAGACATCATCAGTTAGGATGACAGTTTTTTAGAGGTAACAGTTTTCCAACAGAAAGACTTACAAAGAAAGACTTAAGCAGAGGATTTGTGCAAAGATCCACAATACAGTGTTGGCTGCTTTGGTTTTCATCTGTTATTATAATTAGGATATCAGCTTAGAATAATCAGGACTCTAGTCTGTTATTTGTACTTATTTGTACTTACTGCATTTGCACCTAACAATAAGATAATGCTAAAAATCCCCTTTACAATTTAGGTAAAAAGAGAAGAAGAATAACTAGAGAGAAAGTATAATGAAGAGATTATCAAAGATGTGAAATATAAAAATTTAGCAAAATTGATGGCAACACATCACTTGCTTGACCACTGCTGAGTAGTACCAAGATGCAGGTGAGAGTTAAAGGCACATCTGAAGGAAGATACCGTGCCAGCTCTTTAATTGAGAATTCCTCGCTCTGTAATGATCACTGTCTGTTCCTGCATTAAATCTCTGAGTAAGGACTGCCTTACATTACCATTTGCTACTATATTTTCACATATAAAAAAAAAAAAAACAACCAAAAAAACCCAACCAAACAACATGAGATTATTTAAAGGAGATGAAACTGAATTAAAACCAAAATGAACAACAATAATCAATCTCCCCTGTCAAAAAAAAAAAAAAAAGAAATAGAAGCAGCCACCCCCCCCATTCCTACAATTGTTTCATAAATTGTTTCATAAATTATTTCATATCCTCATGAAAGGCTCTTAGCAATTGCAGCTCTCATGTGGAGAGTATGAATCCATCTTGACACCTGCAGGTAATCAATTTATGCCCTGAAGCATGATATTTGGGTCACCCTTATTATTTATTTTGGTATGCATAGCCAGAAACATTGTTAGTGCTCATAAAATTAACCCACTTCTTTTTTAACACTCAACCAGGGTGTTTGACTTCATGGCTCCCTATGAGGGTGAATTTCACAGCTTGATTATATGCTGCGTAAAGGAGCATTTGCTTTCATTGGTTCTAAATTTACTCCTTTTTAATAGCAGAAAAGAAAACTGGAAAGTAAAAAAATATTTTATCAGCAAAATCTGTTCGATTGTCCAATGAAAACTAGCTAGCACATTGTCATTATTGCAGAAGGGAAGAAAAAAGATCCCAAAGAATTCTAAATATGATGCTTTTACAGAATGTATGTATGGATAATATATATATGGAATGACAGGGACATTGAAAAGATCTAAAATGGAGCAGAAGGAAATAATTAAATTTTTTCTCTGAGTATATGGAATAGAATTAGGATGTTGACCTATGTGGTATATTGTGCAGGAAACTTAGTTAAAAACAGTCCAGGTTTGCTTTAAAGGAAAGAATGGGTGCCAAAAATGCCAAATGGGATTAGTATAATATTGATCACAATCACATTAGCAATAGGGCTGAAACAAGATTAAGTAGAATCGAAGACTTTATGTTACAATAGAAAAAAAAATAGCAAAAGTACAAGACACTCTGAATTAAAATTAATAGAATTAAGTCAGCAAAAGTAAGTACCTTAACGCATGTCCAAACCATGCGATGCTAATGGACTACTTTCAAAATTTCTGTGTATGGCTTATATCTACTGTAATGAAAACAGACTAGCACAATGAGCAAAAAGAATTACTAAAATAGGAAAAGTAAGGAAAAAATAAATAACTAAAGCTGTATAAATTAAGTAAAGCTGAATAAGTCAAGCTCAAACTCTAAAGGCGCAGAAAAAAGAAAAAAAAAGAATTTATGAAATATCTGAACATTCATTTGTCTGATAACATTTGCCACATGCAGCAAAGAATACCTTTCCAAAGTCACAGATATCATAACTAACCCAGCCTGAGGAAGTTTGTCTTACTGCATATTAGGTAGCCAAAGAATAGATTTATCTCTGAGCCAGTGACTTAACATTTCTGTTGCAATAAACAGGAGAAATAGTTCTAGGCTCACCTGGCCTATTTCACATAGCTACCTTACGATATAGCAAACTGTGCTGCAGAACTGCCGCTTTTTTTGTCCCTTACCAAATAACTAATCTGGACAATGATGTCAGTGGTAATAGACCTCTTGTGGCAAACACAGATGTGATAAATCTCACTCCAAAAGCCATGTCCAGGCTTCTAAAATAATCATTAGATCACTTTGGTACTTTTGAAAATACAAGGAATATAGGATACTGGATGAATACCGTGCCAGGTGATGACTATGTGGAGGACTGTGCACAGTACTTCAGCACAGATCAAGCTACCCACATATTTTATTGTTCATTGTGTGACACCTCCTGCATATGTGGCAGTGCAGTAAAGATGAAGGACCACAGTCTAATAGATGAATTGCAAACTATTCTTATTGTTGTCCTGGGTAGGTTGAGAGATAAGAAGGATCCCTCAGAGACCAGAATCCTTATGAAAAGTCCAAAGGTGTTGCAATAGCAACTATTTAACTTCTCAGAAATACTTATTCCTATGAGCAAAACTCTGGGCTAGAATGGCTATTCCCTTCTGAATTAACTTGTTTCATGTAGCTCTAAAGCATAGCAAAAAGAGTTTGGTCTTGTAGATATGCCCTAATTTAGCAGAAATAGCTGTCACAACAGAAATGCTTTGTTGCTTAAAGATACTACTGACTTTCAAACACTAATAGGCTAGAATACGAATTCTGTGGAAACCAAGAAAACCAGGGGATACAGAAGACTGCTCAATAAATGAAAAATTTTAGAAGAAGCTTGAACAACTAAGTGAAAATATGTAAAGCCAAAAAGATGATAGCTGCATGGAGAACCTTCACAAAGATCTAAAGAGATATCAGTGCTCATATCAGTGGCTTGTGAAGGACAGACTTCCACAACAACCTGATAGATGAAGATTCAAGTGTTTGGTAAGCAATGGTCAAAATATATATGTTCACAGAAAAAAGAGAATAAATGAATGAATATTAGTGAAACAAAAATGTGGTTTCTCAAGATGAACATAAGCATTTTCTTCAGCTTTCTTCACGATTTTGAAAACTGTTAGTACCACAAAGCAATCTGTAACATCCATTTATAGAGAAGGTGGTTTTATTTTAATTTTTTAGTTAAAACACTGAAAGTAGCAGCAATGTGAAGGCATGTATGTCAAAACAGTTCTTTGTGAAATCCAAAAAACACATTGATTCTTTAGTGGCATTGGGACTTTATGATTTATCTCATAAAATAAGATAGATCATAAACCAGATAAAGATTTTGGCAGCCAACTGGTGTTAAACAGATCCCTCAATAGTGTGAGTATGTGTGGCATTTTGTTCAACAACAGCTGATGCTGATAATCAGCATAAAACAAGGAGATAGTTCTCATTGTTCTCATAATTGTTTTTGCTGTTTGTTTGTTTGTTGTGTTGTTTGGTTTTTTTAAAAAGTTGAAAGTTTTTCTTTTTACTTAGCATCGATTCTTAGTTCTGTTTCATAATGATGTTTTCCTTATCTTTTCCAGGTTTCCTACCATTAATGTTTTAGTGCTGATGTAGCTATGGCAGGTAGCATCTCTCCTCTTTGAAAGTCTCCTGCTCTCCTGCATTGTTTTCTGCAGGAAGAACTATCAAGCAAAGAAATCAAAGTAAGTTTTCCAACTTTGTGCAATCTATTTAAGTTAGGAATAATAGTGATTTAGTACTACCTGAAGGCAGATCTGACTCTGATTTCTGAATATATGACAAAGCCTGAGCTGTTTAAAGGCATAGAGGATGTTTTTTTTCTAGCTAAATAAGAACACCTGATATGGTAACAGTGTAGACCAGCAGCTTAGCAAAAAAAAGCAGTTTTAAAATAAAACTGGTATGTATTAAATCCGCCAATATTTTAGCCTAACTTCTCTATTTATGCAGTAGTAAATCATAGTAAATGGGCAAAATATCAAGACAAATTGAATAATATTACAGAGTATCAGAAGAATACCACACCTGGGTGACCAATATAAACCAAAACAAATAGAGTAGACCAAAACTGAAGACAACATTATAAGATTATGCTGCTTCATGCATTATTCAAATGCACGTGTCTGAATGCTAGTTTTCAGTGTTTATCATCTAACACTGTTTAGATCTTCTTTTAGTTACCTTCTTCCGCCCATCACTGCACATAAGGGCTGTACATAATATGGTGCCTTCAGCCTGTGTTAGAAGGTTTAATGCTCTGCTACACAGCAGTAACCACACATCCATCTTCATTAGAATTTGTTCTTCTGCCTGTCCGTTCATAAGGCCTTTTTTTCAATTCTGACATAAAGAGAAAACCAGAAGGAACTAGGAGAAAAAAATGTTCAAGTGATTTGATTGAAGAGATTTTTAAAACATCACACTGACTGGTTTGGATAAGTTTGTAGAAGAAAAATGAATGTAACAAAAACTTAGGAAGGCATTAATTTTTTGGGAGCGGAAGAGGTTTGCTTTCCTTCTCTATTCCATTTTCCTACAGTTTTTTCCTTTCTCATTTTGCAATCAAGAAAGGATAAGCAATAATGGAAAAACAATGACTGAAGAAAGACCTCCAAAACAAATAAGTACTTTTCTTTCATTTCATCATGTTATTTTCAGCAAAAACATATTACAAAAATATTTTTGGCAAACAAAATTTAACCTGAAAAGCTGGTTAACCAGCTCTAATATGTCTTTACTTTGCCAAATTATTGTGTACGTAAGACTTCCAGTCACTTTTAATTTTTACTGACAGTGTTTGGTAATTACTGTTCATTGAAGTCATGGTGCCACCAGATATTTGTATGTAACTGTAAAATTTTAAGTTTGTATTTGTGGAATTTTGTCCTTTTAATGATTCTCTGCTCCTGCTACAACTCTGGATGTGACCAACCTAGTCGCATACAGATTAGCTCGTCAGAAAAAAAATGGCTTAGACAGTATTGATTTGAGCCCTTGCAATGACTTTTTGAGTGAAGAAATAATTACATCCTGTTCTTCCATAAATCATTACGTGTAATTCCAGATGGTTTATTTTCTGAAAATGTAAACTAGCAAAGACTTATTAACTATGCAAGTACTTTTCCCTGTATATAAAGGATAAATCTGAGCCCCTGGAATCAGAAGTAAAATAAGCTCTGGAAAAAGCAGTGTCCCAAATTAAATAGTGTATAGTACCTAGTAAAGTTAACTCCAAAAAACTAAGCATATAATGGAAAAAGAAGAAATATTAACTTCTTTCCTGAAGATTCATTCAGAGTTGCCTCACAGAAGATGGTGCAAAAATTCTTGAAATAAAACAAAAATTATTTTAATTTTGTTACATTTGAATTGTAACAATGCATTTACACATTCCTTATCTCCGAGACAGCAGTTCCGAACATCAACACTTTTCTTTCCCTTCTACAAGAAAACACTATATTTTTAGCCCAGAGGTTAAAAAACAGATGGTAGCATGACACAGAATTAATACAAGTCAAATACAAGTCAACAGTCTATATTGTCTATTTAATTAATTAACATTTTTGACTCACAAATCAAGATCTTCTGAAGTGAGACAATAATGCAAATAAATTAGCATGAACAGCAGGAGTTCCTAACTTGCCAACTCCAAAGTGTTGATTGCAGGCAAAAAGTAGTGATAGACATTTAGGTGACTTTGGAAAATGGCTTTGGATACAGGAAAGATTTTAAAAGTGTAAATATGAAGTTCTTTAAAATAAGACTATAATTTTATTAGAAAATTCCTTTTTATTGTACAGAAAAAAACACTAGAATAATATATTGAAAGTGAAAATAAGCTTTATGTTTTCCTCTTATGAGAAAACAAAACCACACTGTCATCTTTATTGTAACACCTATAGGCAGAACATGCAGTTAGTAAACTGTGTAAAATTAAAATCACACTTTTCTCTGTGTAAATTGTGTTCCTTCCTGTAACAAATCATCAGCACAGCACCAATTTAATTTCCTTTCCAAATACATCCTAATGGGGAAACTGAAGACTAAAAAGAATGGTCTGAGGGTTCCCCTCCTTCACATATCGGATGAATGCACATTTGCAAAACAGAAGCTACAGACAGCTTAATTATATACTTAAGAGGCAGCAGGTAGGAGGTGCAAAGACAATGGGCCAAACTGTCCCCAAGTTGGCCAGTTTCCTAATAGGAATTACTCAAAATCTGGAAAATGGTATACCAGCAGGTAGATATTGCTTCCAGTAAGGTTTGGGGACATGAGGGAGCAGCCCCTTTGCATGGGTGTGTTACAGGTTCCCAATATGCCTGGCTACAGCACATTCAAAATACTAAACAAGAAACCTATTAAGCCATGAATTTTTCAGTGCATAACACAAGTCAACTTAGAGATGGATTTAATTGCACATTCATTTCAAGCTAAATAATTTCTGCTTTAAATAATTAATGAATCAAGCCATTTAAACAGACAGAATAAAATCATGTCATTAAATTGTAACTTCAGTATTTAATTTAATAGAATATTCTGACAAAACCAATTTAAAATAAATATATATCACTCACCTTTGCCAGCTGAATTACTTTCTTGAAGTTAATTTAGTTATATGTTCATGAATTCACCATAATTTCCCTCATTTTTTTAATTTAACTTTACAAATGATTTAACATTGCAAAGAAAGAAGTTTATGAACTGGTACAAGAGATCAGGTAGTTCGGTCCAGATGATTTACTACTAAGTGCTTATAAAGTGCTGAAAGAAGTAAAGATGAACTGTAGTGGTTCCCAAAGCAAAAATAACTTTTATGAAGGTGAACACGAGTCACAGGATTTGGAAAAGAAGCAAACAGAATTATGTGCCCCCACCTACTGAAAGTAATTTAACCAATTTTCAACACTTAGTACATTTCTGCAAGCATATTTTTAGAGGACTTTCTCCTGAGACACCTGTCTAAGCTTTCCCTGTTGCAAAGCTGAACTGGAATCATTAAGCCACTGTAACATTCTTGTTATAGAAAATGTGTCAGGAAAAGGAAAGTTTAACCTTTAAGGAAAACATACATTTACAAAAGCAGAAGGTTTTCATACAGGGAGTGTATGAGGTACCATGACAGTGGACCAACAAAGTGAGAAACCTTATTTTCCTTCACACCTAGGTAAAAGATTAACTATTGAAAATAAAACAGAAGACTCAATTAGTAAATTCTAGTAGAAATACTCATCCAATATAAATTGAGTGTGGGTCAAGCATCCTGGTTTAATACCCTCAAGAAGTAATTCAAGCCAAAGGAAAGAGAGGAATTGGCAACAAAGTGTGGGGTGGGTTCAACACCATTACACACACAAGCATCAAAAACTGTGAATAGTCCATTGCCACTGAAAACAGGAACAGTCCTTGCTGTGGTTAATATCAGAGTGAAAGTACAGTCAGAGTTGTGTGGAAAGAATGAGTCTATCAAAAAAGCCCTTGGAATATGAAGATGTGTCCAGCTCTAAGGAAATAAGGATACATTTCTGGTACCTTTGGCCCTGCTTCTAGTTTCATTTTAATGTTTTTGCTCATACATAAAATTACAGGAAAATAGTAAAAGAAGAGACGGGATACTGCACATTTTCTCATTTTGCTATTTTACTAGTCTTTTATGGCAAAATAATTTCACTAGTAATTTCATAGTAATTTCACTGGTCTTACATAGCAATTCCGTTTTTTCTTTTTTTTTTTCCTCCTAAATGAGTTGTTATTAAATAGGAAACTGTAAGTGGAATCACATTGCTTTTCTGCATTAGCCTACAAGGACTATGACATAGATCTCATGAGATCAGCATATATGGACAAATAAGACTGTATTACTTTGTGATTCTTTCTCTCTTTTGAGGAAAAGAGACCACATTTCTGTTTGGACTAGAAACTTGTTGTGAGAAATAGAAATTATTCAGTAAAATATTTGAGAAGTCATCTGTCCTGGTTTCAACAGTAGCAGTCATTTTTCTCCAGTACAGTGCTGTGTTTTTGACTTTCAGCCTGGGAACAGCGGTGATAACACCGATGTTTTCAGTTGTGGCTTAGCAATGTTTAGTCTGAGCAAGGACTTTCTGAGCCTCATGCTCTGCCAGGGAGGAGGGGGAGCTGGGAGGAAGCAGAGACAGGACACCTGATCCAGACTAGCCAAGGAGGTATTCCATACCACAGCACGTCATGGCCAGGGTGTACAACCGGGGGCAGTTACCCAGAAGGGCTAGAGTGGACTGCCGGGTGTTGGGCTGGGGTGTTGGTTGATGGGGTGGTGAGGTGTTGTATTCTCTCCCTTTGTTATTTCCTTTATCATTGCTATTATTGGTGGTAGCTGTAGTGATTTGTGTTATACCTTAGTTACTAAACTGTTCTTATCTCAATCCGTGGGAGTTGTATTCTTTTCGATTCTCCTCTCCGTCCCCCCGGGATCTGGGGGGGACTAAGGTGGGAGAGTGAGAGAGCGAGACTGCGTGGCTGATTTATGGCTAATTTGGGTTTAAACCTCGACACCATCATAGATAAGACAGAATAAACAACCTGTAGCAGATCTGTATACTGAAGTTTATTTAAGAAACAAAATGAGTGCTTTTTGCCATGCTTGATTATGAAACATACTCCCTCACTCCCTTGTTGTCCTTTATATTGTTTTATCAGATACAATAGCATAGCAAACTGACTTTTGGCAGTCAGGGACAATTTGTTGCTTATACATAAGATAAACTATTATGTACTTACTTAAGCTTACTTAAGCTTTGGAGTTAATTACATACATTCCTTATGTTTAGAAATGCTCAGGAATCTATCCAGAATAACCCTGTAGTGAAACTTGTAAGGTGTAAGGCATTGTACCATAACTAATTTACACCTCACTGTTCCTCCGTGTTCAATCTGCACCCATTTAGACTTCAGCAGACTAGTTATGGGTGTCCTCTGTGGAAACACAACTAGGCTTGTCAGCACAAGAAATCTGTATCATTAAAAAAGCTAGGTATGGCAGAGTCCGCAAACTGATAGAAAAGTGATCTTATCTTTGCAATTAATATGGATAGAGATGGGTTATATTCAGGTATCATGCCAACTTTTTATGAGTTAACAAGGTTAACTGGTTAATGGTAACCATGTGGCTGTGGAATATGCCTTAGATAGTTACTCCATAAAAGTAACCAAGGATCAGCTGTATTGTCTAGTAAGACAATAAATATATTGTCTTATTTATTTTACCTTGATGTTGTTTGCAAGTTAAGACAATCCCACCATGTTTATTTATTTTAAGATGTCATAGGAGATGCACAGTCAACAATTACGATTTTGGAAGCACCGGGAAGGCTAAAGCCTGGAAATCTGGCAGGCGTAGGGCTTTTACTGGGATCAGACTCATAACACAGCCTGAAAAGTTTATTGTGTACTAAGGCTGTCCTGTTCCTAGTCCTACAGAGTTTAGTACAACTGTGCCTAACACTCAGTTTCTGCGTCCATACCTCAGAACTTAACTAGGTTTTCCCATCAAATATTCCAACTAATTAACAAGATTTTTACATAAGCATATCACAAGATCACACTCCTAATCAGAAAAATAAATGTGTTTTCCTCAACATTTCACCATTTGTTCAATATAACTTCTTTCCAGCATATGTACACACATACTTGTTTTTTCATATCTACATTCTGATGGAAAACTGTACCTTTTCTTGTAAAATTTCTGAGATTTTTCTTTCATCTTCAGGAAAGACACACATGACTTGGTATGATAATGACTTCTCTTGATGTGGTTGCGTAAGTAACAAGGGACAAATGGGGAAACAATGTACTTTTCTTACTAATTGTTGCACACCAATCCTCTTTATGTTCATTACTATATCCTCATTGCATCCACCACCTGCTGCAAGAGAGATTTCTTTTAGTCTACCAGGCTATATAAAGTTATACAACTGTTTTCTTCTTTGATTGCTTTCTTTGCACACTATTGAAGGGAATGAAAGTATTGTCCTGATGAATAATTTGGTTAATCAGCCTACATTTCTGCAATTTAGATTGCTTAATAGTAAAGAAAAGCAAGGAAATTGCATCTCCCTTTTTCTATGCACACTTACGTCAGAATCTTCAGAACATACTAGAATCAATGATATCTACATATTAGACATTATTTTATTTTTTTTTTCTAACTAAACCAGACAACCTTTTTTTAGCAAAGATATTCTTAATGATCTTACCAAGAGGATTTCTAAATCATTTACCAAAAGGAAAGGAAATACATTAAAAGATCATTAAGGTTCTGTCAGAAAACAAAAGCATGGAAAGCTATTGTTAACAGGTGAAATGCACCGTGTATCTGCCAGTTTTGGATACAACAGAGAAATAACAGGATACAGTCAAGAAAGGGTTTCAAAGAAATGTTCTATTGCAATGTGTGAGGTGTTGATAGCATTATTTTCTATTATTCAGATGTAGGATCCATAGTTACAGAGAGCCACAGAAAGCTAAATGTTTTCTGCCTATCCATTGTTGAGATTTTGTGGTCTCAATTTACAGTACAGAAACACCCTCTTATAACTTGGAATTTCCAATCAAGTTTTTCCTTCTCCTTCTCTAACCATCCTTAATGTTTGAATAGTTTGGCTGACAAAATGCAAGAGGTACTTTTTACTAATACAAAATGTGAATCAAATCCATATTAACTATTGTGAATCCTTTATATCAGGAGTGAATTCACACAGAAAAAGAAAAATTAAGAAGAACCACCAGTTGTGTCAAACTCCTGTCTATCATAATTAACTGTTTCTTAGGAAAAAAAGTATACCACCTTGTAACCACTTCAGTGACAAGGATGTCCATTCAAAAAACATGATTAATATAAAGCTATGTTATATCTCAAGTCTACCAAGATGTTGATGAAATCCAGATCCATTCTATACATATTTCTCTGTTTGGTTTTTGCTTTGGTTTTGTGTTGTTTGGTTGTGTTTTTTTTTCTTTTAATTCTGTATTTCTTTTTATTATTTTTTCCTTATTCTTGAACTAAACATTCTCGAGTTACATATGTGTGTTACATATTCTCTGTAAATTGAGAACAGTTTTCTCTATTTAGTCATCAGTTAAGCATACATTAACATTACAGACAGGATAAAATATTGTCCTAAAAAGAACTTTGAAAAGAGTTGATTCTTCACCAGATAAACCAACTCAGGAAAACAGGTTTTGATTGTACAAAATAATTGTTGCTGTCATTTTTTTTATTAAAGCAAGACAACATTTCAATTGTTCTTCTACTTAGATCGTATTTCAAAAAAAGAAAAGCACTGTAAATTATGTGATCTGTATTTGTAACTGTCATATATTTGTAATGCACCTTCCCTGAAGTCACTCTTGTGAATGGAGTACAATGACACCTGAACTAGGTTTAAAATGGTAGCAATGCAGATGTTCAGGACATTATCTATAGAAAGAATCAAGTGTCAAATCCCTCTACCTTAATCACAACTGCTTTGGGATTCCTTAGGCAGAGAGTTCATTGGTTAGATACCGCCATTAGTTTAACTGCTTCCATTTTCTTAAATATAAAGATACCACCTCAGGGTTTGGAAATCCCCAAGCTATAAACTGCTGGAGGCTTGGACAATAGAATGGAAGAATACTGATATAAGCTTGTCCTACTCTGTTTTCCCCTAGGCATATGATATCAGCCCTTGCTAGAGATACCAGTCAAAATGGATTTTTAGTCTGATTAAACACAGCCATTCTTAATTTTTTTTTTTCCTTCCTGCATGTTCATAACTTCACTAGCACTCCACCTGTGCTTTCTCACTTCTGAGTTTAACCTAACAACTTGGACTGGATGCCTCTGGAGACTGAACTGGTAGAATCTCACCCAGTGACACAAAATAAAATCCCTTTTTCTCGGCAGGAAACATGTCCCGGATGAAATGATGAGGGCAAAAAGTGGGTTTGTAGACTTAGTTCTTATTTGTAAGAATCTGATTTATCCAGCAATCACTGCTTAAGTTTCTGTGGTTTTTACTAGATGACGGACAGCTCCACATTAAATCCATAGTTTTGCTCATTACAATTTGTCTGAGGATTCAGCAGTTTGTGCAAGTTTGTATAGTCAACGATACTACAAGCAGTTACCATTTTTACTTTGCTTGCATTGTCTTTTGATAGCCTGACATTTGCTGTCTTCAAATACACGAACCTGTCTTGCCACTGTGCTACTTCAGCTTATTCCAGTGAAAATGAAGTTTGATACTCGTAATACACCTGAAAAATGCTTCCTTTTTACCTTCTCCTATGTATTATCTTTTCATAAGTATCCAGAACTCCTATTTTCCAAACAGTTATGAGTTGCTATTTTTGTGTTCTTTGCATTATTTCTAGCACAGTTTTGCTGTTCTTCTTCAGCCATTCGTAATTTCACAGCTCAAGGACAGCCCCAAAGGAAAGCATATATTTCTGATCTCACATTAACCAAATTCATACCTGGAAAGTAGTGTAAATTAGAGGTGGGAAAAAAAGTGCCATAAATTTTTCAGCTTGACAGTCAATCTTTTATTTATTTCTATAATACCATATGACAATAGCATATGATGTATTAGAGTATGAAACATTTCTGATCTCAGAATGAGGCATGTAATTCCTTTATGTTTACTGCTTCAGTAGTAGTGCTGTTGTTATATGTAGTTGGCAATTTCTTATCAATCAAAACTTCTGTTTTGTTCTGTTTGGAAAGACACATAATTTTCAATAACAAATGCCAAACCCTGGGAAAGAGTATTCAAAACTGGGCTGAAATTTCTAGTTGCATCTATGAAAATAAATATTCCTGGAGGATGGTGGTTCTCCACCTGCCTTTCCTTTTTTTTCTCTTGCTTTGTTTTGTTGGTAAATTTTTATTTATTTTGAGGAATAGGTCACTGAAAAATTAAAAATATTCTTATCTCACCCCACTGTGAACTAGAATTGTCAGTATTCTCTTAGGTTTCGTGGCATATAAAAACTAATTTTTAGGAAGCTACCATAGTCCAGTTGCAGAGTTGGTTACTGCTGGGCCAGGGTGCTGTAAAGAATGCACAAGAAGCCTCAAAACCTAAAGTTTAACTTATTCTCAAAATCTTAATATAGAAGTAATTACAGTATAATTAGTTAAATAAATTAATGGATGCTAATTATTATTACATCTAAAGTTGGATTACAGCAAATTTTTTTTGTTAGACATACAAACAAAGGAAATGTTCAGCTAATTGCACCTGAGAGAATTCATATAGCATACATGTGCTAATGAGCACTGATATTCCTCAGTGTCTTGAACAAGTATGATTGTATTGTTGGTATCACTTTTATATAAGCTACAACCTTAAATTAATGGCATTCATATTTACTCACTTAGCTTTTTCTCTTAGTTTGTCATGAGTGAACAAGAACACAGAATTTTGAAAATTCAAAGTGTTTTAACAGAAGACAAAATTTGCTTCAAATATTGCAAGTTCTTGTTTTTTATTGCCTGTTGTACAGTATGGAATTAAGTCAAACCACCAGAGCGCATTCCTAATAGATGTCTTTAGTGGTCTTGCACCACAATCCGGTGTAAAAATAGGCCAGTTGTTTCGTTTGCTCTACTACATACATACACATTTCTCCTGATTATTCCTTGCATTTGCTGATTAAGATATCACGACAGAGCACATGGTCAGGAAGTAATCAGCAAATGATGAATTTAGGTAAATGTTGGTCTGACCAATTCAGTTATACCTATATTCAGTAAAAAATGCCTTTAGCAATGCTAAATCTCAGTATTTGGATCACTGATGCAATCTTAAACCAAAATAAAGGCAGTATTTTGAAAACAATTGCACAAAGAGTGTGAGAAGCACCAGCTTGACTTATGAAGTATTTATTCCAAGTACAAGATTAGAGTCACAACCCAGTATTTATAATTTTAAAATGCAGTTTTAAAAAGCCAGCATTATTATGAAAAGCATATATACTTCAGCAGTAAATTTAGACTCCAATTAAAGATATTTAAGCATTCAGATACTGCAAAGTAATTTTTCAGCAAGAGCTACATAAGTGTTTAAAACTATTCATGTATTTAACCGTCTTGCTGCATTGGAGCACACACTGTAAATTTGAAACACCAAAAATTTGGGTTAGTAATAGTTTAGAATTTGTAGATCATCAGATGTTTTTAATCCTAAAGCCATCTATCTAGCTTTTGACATGTCAAATTAAAAATAAATGGATTTCAAAATTTATTTGTAACAGTCTCTAACACTATCAATCAGAAACCACATATTTTGTCTCCAGGGTCATGAAGCCATTTTGAGAAATGTCACAAAAAGCGCGGAACTGATCCACAAGGTAATTTCAGTGCTACTCACTGGCTTCTGCTCTGTTTATATGGACATTTGATGAAGGCAAAATTGAAAGATGCTTTGAATATTAGTATTTGTAGAAATGTCATTGGGGAAGTCATCTGGGAATGGTATCCGTAAAGAGCTGTTTCAGCAAAATTACAGAAAACAATAACATCTCATTCATTCTTAGGGCAACTTTCATGAGGAGAAAGATAAAGAGAAGTATATAACTTTTTCAGATGTCCTGAAAAAGGGGACAATATTTTTATTTGAATTATCACTAGTGGTGATGGAGAAGTGATGAAAAAATAGGAAAGGCAGGAAATATACATGTAAAAAAATTAATCTAGCTAGAGTCCTAAATTGCAAACGTGAAAGATGTCATCTAGAAATCATAGGCAGCCAGATAAAGGTGACTTGTGAAGTCCCCAAGAAATCAGGTGATCTGTGACAGGAGATTTCAAGCTGATGTGATTGATTTAAAAATAATTGCAATGGTAGATTTAAAACTGATGTGACTGATTTAGAAACAATTAGGAGTATGGTCATAATCAATGGTCCTTATGACTGGTGTGATCAGAATACCATAACCATAAGCCTTAATTTTGCTTCTCCATCCATTTTGCATCAGGGTAAAGCCTATCCAGAACTGAAGAATTTACATTCTCATGATGGCTTCCAAACACTATCTGACTATAAATAAAGACTTATAATCAGCTACATTATATTACTTTTAAATGGTTTATTTTGTGTTCAGTTACAGGGCAAAGTCAGATTTTACCTGTGCACACACCTAATGTTGCTTCAAATGGAATTTCTACCCTGACTGCAAAATCAGGCTTTTCACAACATACAGGAAAATCATTAAAAACCTGAAACAATAATTTCACCCAAATATCTTGGTTGAAAGAGCTGTGATACAGCATTATTCACAATACAGCTACTGAAAAAGTTCTTGTTGGCTTCGGTCTCTGTGGGAATTTTTGCAGTACACACAAACCCTTCTTTCCCACACCATGGCTAAAAAGGTGGCTTTAAAATAACTTAGGCTAATTGTCATGGTTTGACCCTAGCTGGCAACTAAGCCTCATACAGCCACTTGCTCACTTCTCCCTCATGGGATAAGGAAGAGAATCAGAAAAGTAAAAGTGAGAAAACTCATGGGTTGAGATAAAGACAGTTTAATAGGTAAAGCAAAAGCCGCATGCATAAGCAAAGCAAAACAAGGAATTCATTCACTGCTTCCCATCACAGGCAGGTGTTCAGCCATCCCCAAGAAAGCAGGGCTCTGTTGCATGTAATGGTTACTTCAGAAGGCTTGACTTCGCGAACGACGATTTTGGAAGGGTTTTAACCATGCACACTGCAATCGCAAGCAGGACTAAAAGGGCAATGAGGGATAGGCAGGTCCGAGTGAAAAAGGGCTGCTTGGTCATACGTGATGTTTCTGAACAAGAGTGTCATCTCCTGGGTCAGTTTAAAGCGACCAATGTCCTGAACTGCCTGCACGCAGGGTTGAGTCTGCAGCTCCCAGTGCACCTTTATCATCTGCCGTTTCATCCCTCTCCTGTCGCTACAGGGCTGTGTGACTGTGAGGAAACCCTTCGAGCCTGCGTAGAGGATTTTTTAGGTGAGGCGCAGCATGCGCGGAACTGGCCCCACCCTTTTCACCTGAGGTTTATCTGCCAGGGCCTAGATGATTAGGACAGTGACAGTAAAGTCCTCAGGTCATAGGTTTGATTAGAGTTTCCTTCTCTAGATGGAAGGCCTTGCAAGGCCAGACGAGCTCCATCTGCCCGGTTTTGAAGTTAAGAGTTTTCCTTCTCCTAGGATGGTAGCACGAAGCTAGCAAGGATGAAGTAATTTAGGGCTGGGTGCCCCACAATCATGCAGTATGCGATCGGGTAGAGGCAGCGCTGCATCCGTCCGCCGCTGCGGTCCATGAGACAGGTTAGTTTTACCCTACTGATGATGTGTTGTTGCAATAGTAATCCTGCTCAGTACGAGAGGAGCCACAGGTTCAGACCCCTGGTGCGTGCGCTTCGCTGAGGAGCCACTGGCTCGAGGCTACCACCTGCGGGCTTGTGACTGAACGCCTCTAAGTCAGAATCCCGCCTGGACGTAGCAATACTGCAGCGCTGCTGGTGCCTCAGTGGGCTCGCGATAGCCGTCCGCCCGCCTCCCCGGGGCGGGCCCAGTGAGGAGCACCGGTGCGGAGCACCAGTAATAATAATAAGGGAAATAACAAGGGAAGAGAATACAACCGGTCACCACTTGCCAGCCAATATCCAGCCTGATCCGAGCAGTGATACCAGCTGCTTGGCTTCTCTACCTTTTAGTTCGTGACTGCTGGCTCCATTGTCCCAACATCGGAGCAACCAAGTGATGATGTGCTCCTCTGGTTGACGGGTAAAATCTTTTTGCATATTCCATAGCTCAGTTGAGCTCTGGGGTTGAGAAGTCACCTCTTCTTCTTCTTCCTGATTCATGTGCTAATAACTCCTGGTGGATGCTGTACCGGGTGGTGAGTACATTGTTTCTTCATCTTGCTTCACCTTTCTTGTCTCTTTTTTGCTTTTCCCCTTGCATACAGGGACAACTAATATTGGCATGAATTGGTACTGTGGTTTAGCTGCAGTGATTATCACTGTGGTTGGAGTGGCTGCAGTATCTGTTGTCAGGGTTTGGGTAGCTGCTGTACTTTTCACTGAGGCTCGTGTAGCTGCTGTGCTTGGAGCTGGAGTAGCTGCACTGTCTGCTGCGGTTGGAGTTTGAGTAGCTACTGTACTTGTCGCTGGGGCTGGTGTAGCTGCTGTATTTGGAGTTGGAGTAGCTGCATTGTCAGTTGTTTTGCTATCAGATCCAGAGACATTTTTTTCCCTTTGAAGGTGCTGGATAGTGTTAAACAGGGCTCTGTGAGAATAGGCCAAGCCCCAGCACATTGCCATGATTTATCCCTGTCTGGTATGACCAGGATGACAACACACCTCATTTAAATGTTTTACTAATTTTTCTGGATTTTGTACTTGTTCAGTGGTGAAGTTCCAAAGCACTGGAGGGGCCCACTGGCCTAGATACTTGCCCATACTATCCCACACACCCTGCCACTCCTGACTGTCCAGCCTCGGGGAAAATCTCTTGGTCCTTCTATATAGTAGTCTTACCCTAGACAAGACCCAAACCTGACTCTGCTTAACTTTTGAGATTAGACGAAATGGTCATGGGTAAAACACCCTCTGTATGTGTGCCAACATGGTGAACCCAATGACAATCAGAAGGCAGGTCTCAAGCATATTCAAAAGCCATTCAAAACCTTCAGAACTCTCAAATGATTCTGTAAATAGTCTGGTGGAGATGCTGGGGGTGATAGGGAATGTCTCTGCTCCCTCCTGCCTTCCCCTCCTCCCTGGCAGAGCATGAGACTCAGAAATTCCTTGGTCAGAGTAAATGTTACTGAGCAGCAAGTAAAAACACTAGTGTTATCAGCATTGTTCCCAGGCTGAAACTCAAAAACAGCACTGCACCAGCTACTAAGACTGAGAAAAATGATTGCAGCTGCTGAATCCAGGACACACATGCAAACCATACCTAAGTATTACCTTTAGGAAAGTAATTCAGACAGAATGAAGGTAGCATCAAAATATTAATTCCTCAGAATTCACATGAAAAAAGCTTGCTGATGTGCTGGTTCAGTGTGCATGGCCATTACTTGAGGGGGATGCAGAGTAATAGGTCATATGTGTGCATAGTATTAAAAAGAGTATTATGAAATGAAGGCCATTATGTTCTGAAGAAGACAAAAAATGTTCACAGGACATTCTTCTGTGACACAGCCTTCTTCTGAGACACACATCTAGCCCAATTGGAAAAAACATAAATATTGATCACATAAATTTTAGAATAACAAATTAAGTTAAACGTTTGGAGATGACAGGACGTCTCCTATTTTCCTAGCTGTTGATATTTGAGTCAAAAATGAGTAAAACCGAAGTGTCAGAAGTAGTGCTGTAGCATTAATGCAGGATTTGAACACTCAGTTGAAATATTCTATTGCATGCAACCAACACATGATTGATTAAACACTACAAGATAGATACTGACAAAATCTTAAACCTGTGAGGAACGACAAATGCACAACATAAGAAAAATCATAGAATCGTAGAATAGTTAGATTGGAAAGGACCTATGAGGTCTCCATGCAGCCTTCTCTTCTCCAAGCTGAACAGCCCCAACTTTCTCAGCCTGTCTTCATACAGGAGGTGCTCCAGCCCCCTTATCATCCTTGTGGTCCTCCTCTGGACTTGCTCCAACCGCTCCATGTCCTTTTTATGTTGAAGACACCAGAAGTGCAGACAGTACTCCAAGTGGGGTCTCACGAGAGTAGAGGGCTGTGAGCACACAATGCTGGCTCATGTTAAGTTTCTCATCAACCAACACCCTCAAGTCCTTCTCCCCAGGGCTGCTCTGAATCTCTTCTCTGCCCAACCTGTAGCTGTGCCTGGGATTGCTCCGAGCCAGGTGTACGACCTTGCACTTGGCATGGTTAAACTTCATAAGGTTGGCATCAGCCCACCTCACAAGCGTGTCAAGGTCCCTCTGGA
>JANHGB010449467.1:0-126168 GCA_026283785.1 Coracopsis vasa
CTGCCTAAGAGCTCATCTCAGTCTCCCCTCTGGCAGGTTAAAGCCATTCCCCTTGTCCTGTCCCTACAGGCCCTTGTAAGGTCTCTCTTTATCTTTCTTAAAAGCCTTTATATGATGAATACAGAAGCTTTTCTTCTCCAGGCTGAACATCCCAACTCTATCAGCCTCTCTCCATCACCGAGGTGCTCCATTCTCTGACCACCTTTGCAGCACTCCTCTGGACCCACTCTAAAAAGCCCATGTCATTCCTGTGCTGGGGATAGATGCAGTACCCCACGTGGGGTCTCACCAGAGCGGAGCAGAGTGGGACAATCCCCTGCCTTGACCTGCTGCTCACGCTGCTTTTGATGCAGCCCAGGATACAGTTGGTTTTCTGGTCTGCAAGTGCACACTGATGGATCATGTCCAATTTTCCATCCATCAGTACCCCCAAGTCCTTCTCTGCAGGGCACTCCTTCATCCTGACATCCTGTCCTGCCCTTGTGTTAGGCTATTAAGATGGAAAGAAGGAGGAGTTGGGTGACATGAGAGATTCCCTTGGGTGCTGGCTGACAAATCAGTCCAGATTCCACTGATGGACTCTGTCCACAGGGAAGAGGGATCATTGAACCAACTGAGACATTGCTCCCTGGAGGAGACTCTGTGGTGAAGGTGGTCTCTGCCCTCCTCACACCATGGGACATCCATGCTCCTTTGTTCATTTCTTTCGACCTCCCTTGGCTTGTTCCCTCAGAGACCTCCCAGAGGACTAAAGAGGAACTGGTATCAATTAGCTGCATAAGACAACTGTTTATAATTCCCTCTTTGATGTCCTGGCACAAAGAAATCCCTGGATGCTCCCTTCAGGAGACAGGAAACAGATTTACGGGCTGGCTCTGCAGGCTGTCAGGGCTCCCTTGGTACTTAGCCTGGGAACCTTCATGGTCCCAAGTCTACCCTTGCTCCACATCTCCTCTGCCATAGGTATCCCAAATGTGGCCAATATGAGGAGATGTGAGTGATACCATCTCTGCCCAGAGCTCCAGAGAGGGATTTTGAAGTAACATTGGGAAGAATTTGGCCCCATGGCTGAGCCTGACCTCGTGCTTGGCCGTTGATGCTGATCCCATCTGATGCAGACCAGCAATGTCAAACTGATCCCTTCTGCCTGGTGGTTATTTTGTCAGGGCTGGGTGACATCCATTCCCACTCTCTGCCACTGCTAATGGTTTGTGACTTTCCTTTCAAAGAGCTCACTTGCTCCCCTAAAATGGCTTTTGGGATATACAGAGCATCAAAGGTGCATTTCAGTCTGGGAATTGTTCTGCAAAGGGAAGTCAAAAGTAGGTACGACCGAAAAATGTCATTGTTGTTCGTAGCAATAACATGTGTCTGCTTCATTATCCAACCTTCTTAATCATTGTATACACAATGAAGAGATTCCCAAGAGCTTTCCAGCCTGTACCAGGATATCTCTCCTGACACCATTTGCATTGCAGCCTACCAGAAAAACAAGACATCTGATGGTATCAGAGCATAGATTGTCTGCTTCTTTCATTCACTGAAAAGAATACAGACTGGAGGAGACAAACACAGATTTTCCTATAGAAAAGACTCATCCAATTATTTTGGCCAAAGCAGATGGGAGAGAGAAAGAGGTTATGTGAAAAATAAATGCAAAGTTTCAGTATTAAAACTTTTCTAAGCAAAACCCTTCTTTTGGGGTATGGAGGAACAGGCATCACAAAGTACTTTGTATTAAAATTCACTTACATTTAAGGTTACAAACCAAACCGAACCTAAACAAAGCACAAAAGGGAATAGGACACTACGAGTCAATTGGAGTTTCATTTTCTTCTGTTGACCCAGCAATTCTTTCTCTTCCTTCACTAGTTCCTAAACCTGCTGATAAACGACCATTATCAGCCCTCTGCATCTCCCTTGGGTGATGCACCAACCTCATTATCGAGCCTTTTGCTGACAACATCCACATTTTAATGCTTGATATTCCTCTGTTCATCTGCTGTGGACCTCTTGTGATAGTCCCACAACCTGATGATGCCCAGAGGTCAATAATTTGCATGGTTGAGCTCTCCAAACCAAGGGAATAAAGCCTTTAGAGTGAGGAATTCCCATTTTACTATGGGACTTCCAGCTCCTGCACGCATGTTCCCGCAGTACAAATAGACTTTATTAGTAGGAATAACAAATAATTACTTGTTCCCAAATGATCACATTCTTGTATTCTCTGTTGTTTTGTTATTTGTTTGGTTGTGGGTTTTTTTGCTGTTTGTTAATGGCAATAAACAGCTCAGTTTGCTTTTCTGCAGGGCTTTGCAGGCATTCCCAAACTTAATGGAAACAGCTGCCTAGTGGGATGCTTTTTGCTCCTCACCCGTATTTTGGATAATAGAGGCACAGCTACTGCTTAGCACTGATGTCAGCTTTGGTGGGTCTCCCAAAATCTGCAGGACCCAAACTGCAGTTTACATGTCAAAACCTGCCAGAGTGTTTCTGGTTTGTGTAGGGAATAAAATGGAGCAACATGAAATAAAGATAACTTAAAGAGAGGAAGAAATGAAGGGAAAAGTTGCTAGTGCTGAAGCTTTCCTGAGTCACCAACCTGGCACCAGCACAGCTGGTTAAAAGAGGCATTCAGAGCGGGATGGAAACCAATAACCACTAAATGAGGAAGGATTCAACCTTGTGAAGGAAGGAAACAAGCTCTGGGTACAAGGATCTATGCAGGTATGAGGGTGACAACAGTGGTGATGCCTGTGACCACAATGTAGACATCTAAATTCTGCAGCCATGGAAAACGACCTCACCATTGCTGCCAGACACATGAACAAGATTTCTTCTTATTAGAGGAGATAGAGATATCTATTGCTATGAGAAGCAATGGACAGAAGAGGAAGAAAAGCAAAGCCACATTCCCAAGGGACTGGGAGGTGCATGCAAAAAGAAGTGAGTCCCAGGGGAGATTTTGGGCAGTGTAGATGGGAGAGGATGGGACAGAATGGATAAACATAAGCAAAGGGCAAGCCAAGAAAAGAGGTTCCTAAATTTTTCATCCAAGGGGGGTTCCTAACCTTAAGATCCTTTGCTCTTGTGACTGGTGTAAAGACGTTATCTTTTTCTTGGGTAGAGGTGGAATGTGTGATCATAATATTTAGGGACTGTAGTGACAAGGGGTAATAGGTTTAAACTTAAACAGGGGAAGTTTAGATTGGATGTAAGGAAGAAGTTCTTTATTGTAAGGGTGGTGAGGCACTGGAATGGGTTGCCCAAGGAAGCTGTGAATGCTCCATCCCTGGCGGTGCTCAAGGCCAGGTAGGACAGAGCCTTGGGTGACATGGTTTAGTGTGAGGTGTCCCTGCCCATGGCAGGGGGGTTAGAACTAGATGATCTTGAGGTCCTTTCCAACCCTAACTATTCTATGATTCTATGGTTCTATGATCTTGTTTTCTAATAAGAGGTGATATTGAGACAGAGCAGAAGAACCACTGAGAAATTTAGGATTTCTTATTCCTTTCCCCTTAAGACCACATTTCCATTAATTTTTCATGGGAAGAGAGTCAGGATAACGCTAATTCATTAGTGGTGCTTAAATAGATACAGCTTGAGCAACTGAAAAACAAGCTTCCTAGAGCCACCATGGGAAGGTATCCCACCATCCATTGTCTGGAGACCAAGGAGATATTTAGTCTCCAGAGTTCCGAATCTTTTGTCTGCTGGCCACCAAGACAGGTGATTAACAATAGGTTTTATTTTTAGTGTGGTGCCCACCCTTAAAATCTTAACAGGTTACGGGTAACTTTTGTTTTCATTTTTTTACTGATATTTAAATAAAAATGCAAAATAAGTAGAAAACCCCAACTTAACTGACTAGAGACCACAGATACATGATCTTACACAGCAAAATTATTGCTCTGTATTCAACTTTTTGAAGTCTTCCTTCTCTCATTGACACAGCTAGAAGTGACTCTAAATGCCTGAAAAAAAATCCTTGAATTGAAGAATCCCTGGGGTTAGGTCTTTATTTTGTAGATGTACCCTGGCATTTATGATCTCATTCCCTTTGCTCTGAAGATATTTAGAGACAGTTTAGCACTCCAGTCACCTATACAAAACCTTAATTGCTCCCATGAAATATTTTTAGTCACATCCCCAAAAAGGGAAGTCTGAGTGGGTCTGTAAGTAGCTTGAAATTGCTTCTTATAAAGTCTAAAGTTTTGTATTTATGGCTGAAGAGTCTGAAAATTCAAACTCATGAATACCTGGAGACAGACAGCAAGGCAATATCTCAGGGAGTTTCCAGGGTTTTTTTGGATCACACTGTGTGTAGTTCTGGTTTGTCCATTTTCTTTTCCTATCACCTTCTATGTCTTCTTCATTTTCAGTTTGAGTGATAACTGAAAGAGAAGAATGGAAGGAAAAATTGAAAAATCAGAGAAAATTAAATTTTTTTTTAGCTAATAGATAAAGACACACATTGAACTTCTCCATGGAAACCTAAAAACTGGATCAGAAGCAATATTAAGAATTTCAGCAGGCAGCCAACTGTTCTGTGCTCTGTCCCCATAAAGCAATCTGAACAGGTGGACTAAATTTTAAGCCACTGTTCATTGATGTTTTCAGACTACACAACTTTTCCAAAGCTAATCTGAACTTCCATTCCTTTAGATGCATGGAACGAAATGGTGAAACTTCTTAATAGAACAGTTAGTATACATTTGCACTGAAACTCTTTTTGGAGAGGAAAGAGTTTTACAAAGGAATGGTGAAAAAAAAGGTTTTTTTTAAATGAAAACTGAATACTCCAGAGTTATCATTATACTTCAGACTCCTCCTGCATCACCTGCTGCTCATCTAAATCATCTAAAGTGACTAAGGATGACTCATATGTTACTTTCCATGAACCACGTGGAAGCAGCAATCCAGTGCAACCCTAAGCAATTTGCCTTAGATGTCTATTTAAAAGCAGAGAAATTAGCTCCTCATAGAATCATAGAATAGTTAGGGTTGGAAAGGACCTGAAGATCATCTAGTTCCAACCCCCCTGCCACGGGCAGGGATGCCTCACCTTAGCTCATGTTGTCCAAGGCTCTATCCAGCCTGGCCTTGAACACTGCCTATCTAAGCTAACACCCTAAACTTCCTAGGAATTGGTGTGTCTTGCTCTGACTCACATGAGTGTTATTCTGCTTTCCAGTTATTAGATAGATGTGCTTTTTTAAAGTAACCCATGTTCTTTCGAGAGCACAGTTGCAACACCAACAGTTTTCCTGGCAGCCCTGAACCCTGCGCTTTCTTCCCTCAGCCTGCTTGCCCCTGCTGGCCTTAAGTGCAATAGTGTCAACTGGTCTGTGGATGTGGAGGGAAGCAGGTGGTGCCAGTGGTGACACAGGGGAGCGCCTTCCTGTAGGGCTCCTGCTGTTCTGCTTAAAAACCCGTTGTTGCCTGAAAAGTAACCCCTCCAGCGAGGGTCTGATTCCACTTGTGAGCAGGAACCGTGCCATTCTACCAGATGGGCTCCAGCGAAAACAGCCAAGAAAACATGTATATTTATAAAAAAAAAAATTAAAAAAAAAAAGAATTTAAAAAAATGGGTACTGAGGGCATGAATACTAGCCAAAACCATCAACATCCCTCCATGTCTTCTTTTGAATGTGCAAATCCATGGTTAAGGAGATGTGTGGGCGCTGAGCTGAATTCATTAAAAGAAATTAAAACAAAATGCCTGGCCACGTAGAAAGAGATTTCAGGGCATCAGGAAATGGGCACATTGCCCTGAGAGAGAGGAAAAGCAAAAGAGAAAAGTAATATTCTGGAAAAGCTGAGCCAGAAAAACTCATGAGGTCTGTCTGGTAATTCCCACAGCGTGGGACTCATTTGGGTGCTCAGTTCATGTGTTAGATTTGGGGGCTGGGAAGAAGGGTAGGTGCAGTGCCCTGTCTCCTGGACTATTTTTTTCCAGTTCAAGCTATTTCTCTTTCAGTAGGCCAAAATTAAAACAAGCAAAATAAAGAAACCTAAGAATTTTAGGCTGGTCTAATGTTTAGGAGTCACTGAGGTATGTCATGTAGCACATCAGTGTTGTGTCCTTCAAGTCCCAGGGACATAAGCCTTGGAGTATTTTAGGCAGAGAACTGGAAGAGGTCTCCAGTTAAAAGATCAAGGAGAACAGATGGGGTTGAACTGAGAACATTAAAAAAGGGTGTGAATGTAGATAAGGAACCCATCTCACCTGGAAGACCTGCTGGGAAGCTCTTCCTATCGCTAAGTATTCACAACAGGACCGCCGATGGTAGGCCTTGGTACAAGAAAACCAGGAATGTGCTGAGGCTACTGGCATGGAAAACAACCAGAGGAATACTTTACTTAAGTCACAAACCTTGAAAACTAGGCTGATTACTGCTAAGATGAAACCTAATGAGCTTCTCTTGCATATCCAGCAGCAGAAGAAGCAAATGAGCCTACTCCTTTCTTTTCCTTACCAGTTACACATCAAGAACAGGAAACTTTAAACTGGATTTTAGTCAGCCCTTTATCCCCTTGAAGGGGTAAAACCTCTCAGATGGGTGGTATGCCCCTCACAACCAGCAGACAGAGGTCTCACCTTTGTCTGATTTGGAGCTTGGAACTGCACTCAGCTTTTCTACTTCCTTGAAGACTTAATTTTTCCTGGAACAACAGAATGGGGTAAAATGGGCCTCTGCTTTTGAAGCTCTTCCAGTTCTTACAAAACAGTTAACAAAGGAAGGCCTGCAAGTCAGATCTCTCACAGGACTGTGTTAACGCAAGAGCTGTGGATTTATATTCCTCAGATTAATTCATATTTCATTGCTTTATGAAAAGCTGAACAGCCTCACCCTGAAATAGGAAAGAATACTTCATTATAAGATACCATAGATCAATTCCTTTATATAGGTAAAGGCTTAGAATATAACACCATGTGGTTGTCAAAGGAAACTAGGAGCCAACAGGAAAGTTAGAAGAACATGAGTTGTGTACTGAGCTCATGAGCTCTATGCTAAAGATAGAAATATTTGTTCAGTAAGATTTCAAGTTCCTACGAGCTTAAATCAAACATTAGAACCTATGTTCTAGTGAAAACACTACTAGATACTAACAAACTTATCAATACCTCTGAAAATCTCACACTAAAAAACTTGCATAAGGTCATATTTGAAATCTCCTTGAAATCATAGTAGAGTACTATGGGTGTAGGCTAATATCCTAGCCAGTTTGGTTTCAAAATCAACTCATAGCATACCTGTAGCATTTTGTTTAGCATATCTTTTCTGTACTGCTTTGAAACCATTACAGAAATTAGTATGAAAAGCTATGTTAGGTGATTCTCCCCCACCATTTAGCACTGCTGATTGTTTGTCACAACCAAGTGACAATGCTGGTACTGCTTTTTGTATCTGTCAAAGCATCAGAAAGCGCCATCCAAAATATATGAAGTCTATGAAGATGAATTTGATCAGGTCTTAAGTGTTCAGTGGTAATGAACAACTAAAACCACAGGGATATAAACCAAAAATGCCCAGCCTACTGTGAAACCTCCGGGTTTTTCGTAGTCATGATCTCTTCCCATGACATTACATGTTATGTTAAATCTATCCAACAATTTTGGCACATGTCCTGCTGTTAGGTAAATCACTCTTCCAAAAATTGGTTTCAGAGAGTAAAAATCACATCCACACCTAATCAGCTGGGAGATGCTTTGATGCAGAGAGCAGGTGGTGGAAAAGAGGTAAGAAAGAGACTTGATAATAGGGTCTTCCCAGTGCTCTGCGGAGGTTCCGAGCTGTCAAAGCTACTCTGTGTTCAGCAAAAATCTGTTAAGTTCTTCAAGTCTTTGATCTTTAACCTGTGTGCAGTCATATCAGTGCAAATCCTTGTCCTTTTCTCCCAATAAGCCCCAAATCTACTATCACTCATGGTGCCAGAAGTTAATGCAATGCAGCAGCTATTGTTATTGTTGTTGTTGTTATCATTATTATTTCTCACATGTTTTCCCACCCTACCTTCACTTCTCCTAATTAATAACAATAATTATAAAAACAACAACAGTAATAATAATAATAACAGTAATGATGATAATAATAATACATAAATTTGGATTCCGTCCCTTCTAATTACAAATCACCACCTGTGGTAAAATTATTGAAAAACAGATGAGCATTTCATTCCAGCAATAGCCTTAAAACAAGCAGCAGTTCCAACTGCCAGTGTGATGTATAGACACAGCGCAGGGCAGATGAGGGATTAATTAGGTCTGTCCCTGCACATTGCCAGGGGAGCACTTCTGTAGAGGTGATTGAAAACTAGAAAGAGTGGCATTAGTCTTCATTGTTGGTTAAAGGCAACAAAAATAAAGATGCAATTGAGTTGACAAAGCTTCCAGGTATGTGGCTGAGTCATTTGGAGGTGTCAAAATGATCAAACCATAATTAATTAGCTGAAACGCTATATTTAATTCCTCAACTTTAATGAAGATTTCTGCAGCCAAAAACTAACACCACCACCATTTGTTTCTGAAGGGAAGGGGTGGAATTCACTAAGGGGATGACGCCAAAGTTTAATGGCACCTTTATAATCAAGCCCATGTTCTTAATCTTATTGTCATTTTCTGTACATAAAAACCCAGTGCTGTTGTTTGAATTCATATTAGGAATGCAATTATGAGCTTAGAAGTGACTGGGAAACCGAAATGCTTATTATTTTCAAAGAATAAAACAGAATGCTGCCAAGAGACTGTTAATATTTCCTAACATTGGTCTCCCAGGTTGACACTGTAAAGGCATAGGAGACCTCAGTGGCAGATAATCTAAATCTGTATCTCAGGAATTTAATGCAGCTTGTTCCAAAGGAAAGAAATTTGAGATTTATGAGTAAAGAACTGAAAGAGTAAAATGTCAGTTTTGATCCAAGTTCTACCACAGTCTCCAAGACTGTGAACAATCCCAAACTTGGGATTTAGACTGAGGAAAGATGTGCACGAAACTCAGGCAGCTTTTTCTGAGTACCTGTTCTGGTACTGTGAGTACCAGGATACACTTATCCTGGAGTGTGAGAGGTTTATTTCTCTTTAGGTTTATCACCTCTCATCACAATCTAAAATGCACCCTAATCCTATCATGTACTTGGACCTGCAGCGATTTACCCCAAATAGTTCCATGGCATATGTCCCATGCCACCACATCAAAGTGGACACCAAGAGCTCTGGAATATGCAATGTCCTATCCCATGCACATTCAAACACATACACACACATGTGCTGATGCATCTATGCGCTTCTTAAATTGGAAGCCACTTTTTCTAATATACTGTATTGTTCACACACAGGTTTACACAGGGATGGCTGTTCTCAGATGACTTTACATTGAAAGGTGCTTTCTGTTTACCCTTTTTGTTAAACAGGGATGTGTCCTTGGTAGTCCTGTGCATGTAGATGGCAAATTTTTTGACATGGCAACCACCTATGTAATAGGCAAACACACAGCACCTTTCATGAGCAGTTACCAGCAGCTTCTGTAACAACACTGATAGAATCAGAAATAAGAGCTGAAGAAGTTTGTGCTTGGTGCATATACTATAATAGTACAAATGGCTTTAATCAGTAAAAAACATCACCTAATGATACATATTCTGCACAAGGGCAAAATGTGTGCATATGTGCATTCGTGCTAGCATGTGTGCATAAAATCTCTGATTTCTGCAAAAAAATGGTTGTGTTATAGTGTTTTATGCTCTGTTCACACTGGTGTTGGTAGCTACAGAAGATGAGGGGTACATAGACAGCAGGACCAAGATAGTCTTATCAGTGTGTTAGGCATTAGAGTGTATTTTAAAATGTCTCCTCTCCAACAGTCTGTGGCTGGGATAAACGGTATTGCACAATCTGCAGCAAAACGTTGTGATGTCCAACAATCCATTTCTGCTGCTTGGCATCCCCAACCTTTTGTAAACCAGAAGGGTGAGAAGATGCTTTCTCTCACAGAGGAATTTACTGGATTAGTTGACAGTCAAGGTCTTAGCAGGAAGGCCGTTTAATGCATTGTTTCAACTACAATGTAAAATGTAAGCAATGTTTCGCTCTTACTCGACAGCTGTTACCTCTACCATAAGCTGTTAAAACTCCCTCATTATTCCATGCAGCTAGGCCAGGCTTATTTCCTGTGCAGTTGTCATCTCCTTAATATATTATGACATTACAAACTTTATTAGTACATTTGCAGTGCCTTTTTATTTTTTATTAGCTAATGGGCTGCTTTCATATGCTGTATTTTCTTAGTCTTTCAGAGCTCAGCCTACAAAATGGCCAAACGTGATCCCATCTGGAAGCCATTAAAGATCAATAGACACAGACTATGAAGAAAAAAGAATGGAAAAAAAAATCTACTATCAAAAAAATTGTGAACAAAAACCTGTCAGCTTCTGTTTTCAAATTTGGGTACGCTAAAGCACATCACACTTCCAACGTGACAAAAAGGACCATGGTCTTGTTAACAACATGAACAAATAATCTACTTTAAAAGAATCATAATTATGACTAAAGCCCAGTTTCCTTGATTCTTTGGGAAAATGGAAACCTTTCTAGCACGCGTTATATTCTTCTGATTGCTGGGCTCTTTGTGGGGAAGCAGCTCAGAGGAAGACTGCTTCTCTGCCAGAAATATGAGTTATCATGACGTGTCCCACTGCAGCTTTCATGGCTGTGTCAAAACATCTGCAGATGTTAGCACGACAGGATTCTGTCTTAATAAGGAACCTTCATTGTGAAGTGCAGATAATGGCAGCCAGACTTATTAAGCCCTATATGGCCCCAAAGAATACTAATTTTGCATCTGCTACTAGGAAGAAAGTTAACTATCCCAGCTGAAAACAGGACAAGTGCTTAACTATTCTGGCAAATATGCAGGTCTGCAAGGGTCTGAAGTACTCCTGCACCAGATGAGGTGTTTGGTTCCACAGGCACTCCTGAGGCAGGCGCCATACAGAAAGCTAGAGAAGATTTGAGGTTTTGCAGGAGCAAAAGGGATTGTGAACACGAGTCTTCTATGTGCTCATCTCTGACCCAGTGCAAAAGTCAGTTTTAAGTGTGGCACCCAGAAAGGAGATGTGCTCATGGCTGGCATTTGCCTGTGGCATGGACACAGGGCGTTTCACGATTCATGACGAAGGCTGTGTTTGTTCCAGGCATGTCTCAATAGCTGGTGCCTGGGGTCTTTAAACAGTGAAAGCAGGCGCAACGATGCTTACCTGGTCTGTGCTTGTTCCCCTCTGACTTCAGATGCCTACAGTGTAGACAGCTGTGTCTGCTTTAATCACTTTATAGTCACAGAGAGAAGCAGACACTTCCAGGGCTTGACCCATCTGACCTGCTTTAGCACTGTGCCTCAGGATGAGATGAACTGCATCCTGAAAGGACCCTTTTCCCTCCTGCACCTCTAAAGGCATTTCAGACGGTTAAGTCAGATGCAAATGTCTGCACCCAGGGCCTGTGTGGTCAGTATCTACAGCTATACTAGTAAGCTAAATGGTGCTAGATTCTGAACCAATGTTCACTATCTAGCTCTCATCACATGATTCATTTCTTTTAACTTTTAAAGGAATGTGACTTCTTTCAAATTACCTGTTGGAACTGGTCTTCAGACGGACAGCAGTTGCCTAAATCTGCTCCTAAACCTTTGAGTTTATGTGAGAGCTAAGAAATTTGCCCAGAGTTTCGCACTCACTCTCTTCAAGAAATGCTTGCTCTAGAGTTTTGCTTCAGTGAGGATTGTGGGGACACTTAGAGTAATTCATTTCAGCATTGAGAAGAGGAGACTCTGGGGGATCTTGTCTGTGTGTATAGCTACACAATATGGGGGAATATATCATTCAGTATGTATCAGAATGTATCAGTATCATAGAATCATAGATTCTTAGAATCATAGAATAGTAGAATCACAGAATCATAGAATGTTGGAAAGGACCTTAAAGCTCATGTAGCTCCACCCCCCTGCCCTGGACAGGGACACTTTCCACTATACCAGAGTGCTCCAAGCCTTGTCCAACCTGGCCTTCAACACTGCCAGGGATGGGGCAGCCACAGCTTCTCTGGGCAACTGTACCAGGGCCTCACCATCATCATAGTAAAGATTTTTTTCCTGTCTAATTTTTAACATCTAATTTCTTAGAGTTGCTCTTCCCAACAAAACCAGACTCTTCTCAGAGGTATCCAGTGAAAAGACACGAGCATGGACACAAACTGAAATACAGAAAATTCTGCTTAAATATTAGAAACACCCTTTATACTGTCAGGCTGACCAAGCACTGGAACAGGTTGCCTAGAGTGGTTTTGGAGCCTTCATCATTGGAAAAAATTGAAATCCTGGTTCTGGGAAACCTATTCTAGCTGATCCTGCTCTGAGCAGAGGAACTGTCCCAGATAATATCCAGAGGTGTGTTCCCACCTCAGACTCTAATTGTCTCATTTTCTTCTAAAGTGACAAATGGGATCTGAACTCCTAATGCTGTACTCGAGCTATTGTGCTGTCTGAGGCAGCTTTCCCTCTGCTGCTGCAGCTTGAGCATTTCATTTTCACAGGAGCTATGATTCTGTCCAAACAGAGTGTGCAAATAACTCTATATTTCAGTGTTTGAGGGGTGTACCTGAAAGACAACTTCAGTCCTAGCACCGAGGAGTACTTAAGTACTTTTTATGAAACAAAATAGATTTGATGAAAGCTGTAGTCTGAGCGTCTCCGTGGTGTATTCACTAGGGCACCTTGTTAGAGCTGGGAGTTTTCATTTACATCTCTGTTCTGATCTCATGACATAAGAGAACTGGGACTAGGATTACAGCATCTTAAATTTACGTTGTCAGAAACTGAATATCCAGATAATACTTTTTAATAGAAACTTTAAACTTTTATTGAAAATGTTTAAAAAGAAATGCAATTTTTTTTAAATTGGATATCTGGAGAAAAAGATAAAAAAAAAAGCTTTAGATCAACTTGATACAAGTATTTCTTTTCTTTTGGTTAGATGGCAAAGCTGAAAAATCAGATTTAAAAGAGTCTTACTCCTGAGTCCTAACCTTGTGCCTTGTCTACTGTGATATAGTATACAGGAATTTTGTGCTACTGCTGCTGCTATTCATATTGTTCCTCTTTTGATTGACAGCTCTGGGGAGAGCTTTCAGCAGTTTTAGATCTACTTTGGGGAAAAAAATACAAACTAATAGAATGCAGCTCATCTTTTCCTCAGGCTTTGGATGCACCCACAAGTTTTAAAAAAATTCACTCCCACTAACTGAAAATATCCCCTTTAAACATATTGCATAATAATAGTAATGATAGTAACAACAATTATCATAGTAATAATAACAGCAATAATAATAAATAATACCAATAATAGAAGAAAAAAACCCTAAAATTATATACATAAAGTTTCATATTTGCAGGAAAAGGATGCTTTCTATTTTACTGCTGCTAGTAAGAAAAAGGAACGAGAGGTCTAAATAGCCACCCTGACCAACTCTTCAAGATTTTAGCTAAAGGAAAACCTTCTCTGCACTAAACACAGACGATAACTAAGTTAAGACATTTTGAAGTGAATAAGAAAGACAGAGTATAGTGTGCATTAAAAATCATACCATCTACTCAGGAAGACCAGAGTTTCAAAGGAACATGATGAGGCAGAATTATTCAGCAACGGAAAAGAAAAGCAGGAGATTCTTATGATGGTGGTTTGGTACCAAAGCAACGGGCATTTTAGGCAGAAAAAGCAGGTAAGTATTAGATTTTGCAGTGGACTGCTTGATAGTCAAGGTCACCAAAATGTCCAAGTAAAAGGAAGCATTTGAGAGGATTTGTGATTTGCCAGCGCCAGGAGAAGCAATGCACAGTTTAAAAATACTGCCCCTCAATGGGAGAAAATGTATTTCTATTAAGGGACCAGAATTGCGCTATGCCTGTTGGAATTTTTGCTTGTGCACAGGAATTTAGCTCCAGGTTCATGTCTGTCACTAAAATTGACAACTGCCTATGGCTCTCTACAATTGAAACGTAGATCTTAAATTTCACATCATTATCCAAATAAAATATATCTGCCAAGGGGGACTGGTATTACACAGTTAGAGAACTGTGATACCAGTTGTCTGATTAACATATTGAGAGGAATATAAGAATTTCTCACCTATTTTCCAGAGGGAGACTAACTGGGGAGCTTGTGGTAAAGAGACTAATTGAACATCCTCCCTCTGCTAACTATGTAGATGCCCAGAAATATGTCTGCTCTATGCAAGCAGGTTTTCCCTCTGCATATTACATTTGCTTTTTAGGACAGTCAGGAGGAAAATAATTAATTTTTTTTTTTTTTACTTCTTTTATTAAAAAGTTAGCCAAATTTTCATGTTCAAAAGCGTATTAATTTCCATAGAAAGCTTTCTTATGGCTGAATAACAGTACATGCAAAGAAGCTGTATCTTAGAGAAGTTGCTTTTGGAAACAAGAAGCTCTTTTTCAGCGGATATCAATGAAGCAGAGATCAGAGAAAATCTGGTCAAGCTTCATTCAGATCCTGAAATATTAATAGCTGAGTCAAATGTGAATTTACACATTACCGGCAGAGTCCAGTTCGGAACTGGATCCACATGTCGTAAGTGACTGAGGTCAGGATTTTGGATCAGTTCATCAAAGCAGCTGCCACTGAGGATGCTCAGAATGAAATCTGTGTCTGAAGTTGTTTCAGGGTTTGTTTCTGAAATGTTTGTGACATATCAGAGAGATGCTCTTTCATCTCCTTTGTTTTCCCTGGGCTTCAGAAATACCGAACTAGGAGTGAGGACTCAGGCATGGAACTGAGTGTTCCTGTAAGTCAGCTGAGCCACAGTAGGAGTTTCTATGCACATTCTTAGCCCATGACATATTTGAGCTAATGAGAATCATGTTACCTTCCAGTGAAATAAGTTTAAACTGACATAAATTACCTGCATAATTGCCACAGATGAAGAACGTGCCTACAGACAGTTGACACTGACAAGTTGATGTGCCATCCCCTGTATCTCACCCTGTGGCCAAATGGACCCATTCCAAGTTTATTCCATCTATGACAGTAAATAGAATTTGACCCATATCCAGGTCTGTGCAGGTATAACTCATCTACTTGCAGCCATCTAAAAAGTTACACTTGCAGCCACAAAAAGACTGTAGCCAGTAGGTCAAAAAAAGGGATTATTTTCCCCCACTTGACTCTCATGTACTGCATCTAAATAGTCTGCCCAATGTGTCTTTTCTTTGTAGAAGAGACAGACTGAAAACTGAAGAAAGTCCAAGAAAGGCTGTTAATGCAGTTAACAAAGTTGGAACATGCAAAGACGTTTGAAGAGATGCTGAGGGAACTGTGTTCAGCTTGGATAACAGAAAGCTAAGTGGGACCCTCAGTGATGTTTTCAACTGTCTGAGGTGGAGTTTTTAAGAAATTAGGACCTTTTTTTTTTTTTTTTTTCCCCTTCAAGGTTAGTAGGATTTTCCTTCTTCCCTTTTTTTGAAGACAGGAGTGACCTTTGCCTGGTCCTCAGGAACCTTCCCCAATCACTGTTACCTTTCAAAGTTAAATGTGAGTGCCCTTGAAATGACCTTGTCCAGCTACACTCATGGATGCATCCCACCAGGTCTTACGGGTGTGCTTGGCCAGTCTGTTTAAATGGTCCCTGACTCTACCCTCTTCTTCCAAAGGCAAGTCTTCCTTTATATGGAATTCTCCTCTGGTATTGGAGACCTGGGATTTATGAAGGCCAGTTTTTGTAGTAAAGACAAATTAAGAAGGCATTGAGTACCTCATCTTTTCCTGTGTTGTCACCAGGTACCCTGCCCCATTCAGCAGCAAACCAACATTCTCTCTGGTCTTCCTTTTGCTGCGTATGTGCTTGCAGAAGTTTTTCTTTCACTTCACATCACACATGACATTCAACTCTAGGTAAGGTTTTGTTTCATTAGCCCTGTCCTTGCACTTGGATAGTGTGACTTGTCCTGAGTTGCCTGACCCTGCTTCCATCTCCTGCATGCTTCTTTTTTGTGTTTGAGTTTTCAGAAGCGCCTTGATCATCCATGCATGCCTCCTTCCACCTTTAGAATAGAATAGACTTTTTCAGTTGGAAGGGACTTTCAAAGAAAGATCATCTGGTCCAACTGCCTGGCCACTTCAGGGCTGACCAAACTTACAGCATGTTGTTAAGGGCATTGCCTCTCAAACACTGACTGGCTTGGCATATCATCCACCTCTCTAGGAAGCCTGTTCCAGACTTTGACCACCTTCTTGGTAAAGAAATGCGTCGCAATATCCATTTAAAATCTCCTCTAGTGCAGCTTTGAACCATTCCCACATGGATCCCAGGGAGAAGAGCTCAGCACCTTCTTCCTCACTTCCCCTTATCACAAAGCTGTAGAGAGCAATGAGGTCATCCCTTAGCCGTTTTCAGATTAGACAAACCCAAAGTCTGCAGCTGCTCCTCACAGAACATTACACTGTCTGCCTCTTAGAGGGATGCTACAAATTGGACATGCTTCAGCGAAAAGTCTTACAATGAGATATTTAAGAGGCTCATTTTGTCTAATTGTCTGCAAAGAAGTTTGCAATGATTTTCTTTTAAAATCTGTGTTTCTTAAATAAAATATTAGGTATTAAGCAAACCTTTTATTTAACTAAGAAAAATACTAGAGGGGTCTGGTAGTAAGATACTGAAGTTAGACAATGGAAAAATAAAAAGAGAGCACCAGTGTTTAACACAGCCGAGACACAACAGCAAACATCAAAAAGATGACATGAATGCCTCCATTTTTGATATTTTCATTTAGAGAAAGAATGGCTTACCAAGGGATATGGTTTAGCCAGAAACGGGTAATTAGCTCAAAACAGATGTTAATAGGTAAAACTTTATCACCTGTTTTACACAGAAAGTTAGATTCAACAATCAAATGTTTTTTTCCTGGTTATAAAAATATGTGATTACTTCCAGAGTCAGAGCATTGCTTATATAAGACGAATTTCATGTTGTTTGCAGTGGAAAAACATTGGAAAAGGAGCAGCCACAGGAAAATCTGCCATTAGCGAATCTTCAATAGGGAGCTACTCATGTCCTGCAGGAGGCCATGAATTCTCTGGGAAATGGAATCTCTCTTATATACCTAAGCAGCACCTATCAGCATGTTTCCTGAGACCTTGCAGATCTCAAAAATAAACAATTCCTAATTTCTAGTGATGCCGGAGGTCCTTGCCAAGCCCTTGTGTTGTTCTTATTTGGTTACTTTCTACAGAAAGATTTCATTTCAAACATACAAGAAGATGTGAATGCCATGCAGATTTGTAGAAAAAAAGAGTTTAGTAGTGTGGTGTGTTCTGCATATTAATGCTAGAAATTACTGCTTTGTGATTTCTATTAATCATTTGGGTCTTGCTTATTTTTTTAAGTCCTTACTAGAAAAACAAAAGGAGAAAAGAGAGAAGATAAAAAAAAGGCAAAGAGTAAAGAGAGAAGATGTTCTGTTATGCTAAACCCCTTTTCATGATAATTTAGTCTCAGAAAGAGTCATTTCCAGTCACAGGCACAGCAAATACTGAGTCACTATCAGATCTTGATTCAATGCCATTTATCTTCTGCACTAGAAGGAGATGACTTTGGTTAGACACGCACAGTGTCAAAATCCTTAACAAATTATTCTGATCTTTTTTATCTGTTGAACAGCTTATTCTGTAGACATGAATGAGGATTTTTTTACCCTCAGTTGTAAGAGTGAAATGATTTTCAACCTGAAAATTATTTCAGGATTGGTAGAGGCACAGAGCCTGTGATGTGCAGCTAATGTGCCAATATTTGACATCTCCCCCTATTTTAGGGTAATTTACAGCAGATATTTTCTTCCTTTTTTTTTTTTTTCAACTGCAGAATGGAATCACAGGAGAGATTTAGATTAAATAGAAGAAAGAACTTTTTTACTGTGAAACACTGGAACAGTTTACCTGGAGAAGCTGTGGCTGCCCCATCCCTGGAAGTGTTGAAGACCAGGTTGGACAGGGCTTTGAGCAGCCTGGTCTAATGAAAGGTGTCCATGCCCATGGTAAGGGGGTTTGAATTAGATGAGCTTTAAGTTCCCTTCCAACCCAAGCCATTCTATGATTCTATGATTCTATGATTCTACGATTCTGTGAATATGGGCTTGCAATTAGGAGCAAAATTATGTAGTTGATAGATCAGAGATTCATAGTGTATAGTATGTAACAAAAATGTATAGCAGCATACAAACATCCATAAAGGAGAAAAATGACATCCTGAAAAAATGTGGATTCTGTGCCACATCACAGGCCAACGGCATGCCAAGACCAGAAAGTAAAACTTAGACTCTTCTTGGTTTAGGTATCTATCTCCAATGTAGGTGTGCATCTTCTACATATGAGTGAAACATCACCGATTCCCATTGTAATTAAAGCAAAAAACCAGACTGCAACTATACCTCATGTGAAAGTATATATCTGAAATAGATTTTGCTTTTTGTCTACTGTCTTGCAACTTTGTATGGTAATATCTTCTTGAGTGTATACAGAAATGCAGCATAGCTTCACCAATGTTCTGCTCTGTGGCTGACATGGAAATTCAGAAACCACAGAATCAACATTTACATTTACCAGATGCTGCTAATCTGGCCCATTTCCTTCCATGCCTGTCCTGTCTCTGAGGCATTGCTACATTTCAGCACAGACCAGTGCATTTCAGGCATTGAACTTTCCCAGGAAAATAAGCAGCACCTCATTGACCTTCATGGGGTCCCAGTAGTAGTTACCTGAAAATTACATAGTATTTTGGCATTCATAGGTGAAAACTATTCTATGTCACTTATGTGGCAAATTCTTACCATTTTTAGTCCCAGTGATTAGTTTTCCAAAGGTTTTTAGATCTGGTCTTCAAAAGATCAGTTAGTCAGGGTGGAGAAAAACTTACGAACGACATGAGCAATCATGCCAGTCAGAGCAAAGAGGCTACAAATGACTAGCAGGAAGAATTCTAGTTGGCAGATACTGAATGTTTTATCTTTTTCTGAGAAACCAGGATCAGTATGAGAATGATGCATGAGTAGCAATGTTTGATGCTTTGTCCCATTTCCCTTATATAATCCAGTCCTCTGGAAGTTGGCTCCTATTGAAATGACAGGGGAAAAGTATCCTGCAACTCAGATGCTGCATTATATTACCTCTTACTTTAGAAAGAAAATGAATTTGCTGTTAGGGGCCAAAATGTTTATCTCAGCTAAAAGACACTTTTTCTTAGAAGATTTTTCTCTAAGCCAAGTCCTCAGCTGGTATAAATCTGAGCAGCTCTTTTTAAATTAATAGAGTTACACAGATTTACATGATCCAGCTGCTTGACTTCAGCTAAACAGCTCCTGTCAGAAGGCAGTTTTTCGTATAACAGCATAAATCCTTGACCCACACTGAGTCAAGTGGAGAAAAATCAATAGCGATCATTTTTCTTTTTATTTTTCTTTTTTTCTTTCTCATTTCATAAACCAGGAAGGGAGAAAAAAGGAATCAAATGAGATCTGCAATTAAACATATATAGTCCACAAGGAGATTTACAAAAAGAAATGAGTGAGATGGATAGAAAGAGAAACACAGCATGTATTGAAAGTGTCTCCTATTTGCTGAATGCAGCCTTTGTGAAGACTGATGGATCAGAAAAAAAACCTGGAAGTGGCAGTGTTCTGTTTATCCAAAAATAAAATATTGCATAGGTCAAGCAAGCGCAATGCAATCCTCTCTTTCTTTCACTGTGTATCAGCTTTGACCTGAAAAGACAATTCTCTAATGTGCTGAAAGCCTTTCAGGTTCCCATTCCGGGCAGGGACTGACAGCTTTCCCAAGCTATGCCAGAAATAAGACAGATCTACAAAAATTAATCAAAATCCAATTTAGCAAGAGCTGGAGCACACATGTAACTCCTTTTACCCTTAAAGCTAGGCACTCACTTATATAGCTTACTAAATTAGTGTGAATTGAAAAAAATGAAAAATAAAATAAAATCCCAAACTGAGAGAAATCATGTGGGAGAAACTTTCCAGTTACATTATGCAGAAAGGTACCCAAAATTAATTCGAACTATTTTCATTTTCTCCCTTCCCTTTTATTATTCTGTAAAAATTAGGAAAATTGCACCTTCAGTAGTGTGGAAAAAGATCAAACTGAAGTTTAAAACCACTGACAACCAGCACAGTGCTCACTTTCATTAAGAAACATGTATGTGTATGTGTGTATTTGGTGAAAGACAGCAAACATTGGCACCAAACCAGGCCATTTTTAACTCACAACAAATTTCCAAGTAATTTATAACTTTCTGATGGCAAAAATCACATTGCTCAGGAAAGCTTGCTGAGACCATCATATTAATTTTTCTTGGATATGTTTACAGTTATCTTGCCAGAACATATGGTTTTTCATTCATTCTTGTCTGATCAAACTCAGTTTCAATCTGACCTTCGAAATAACAGGCTAATATCCCTTTCATTCAGAAGTGTAAAACCTCTGATCTTCCTGAAATACAGAATTCCATACAGAATACTACCAAGAGATGAATCTCAAAAGATTCTGAAGTTCTTTTGGGTAAATGCTAACAAAATATATGATTCATATAAAAATTAAATACAAACCCACTGGTGAGCTCAACAGTGCCAATATATCAGTGTAGGGGCTAACTGTGGGAAGAAGGACATGGCTGATATTACCCCAGCTTTCCAAGCTGTTCTCTTGGATTTGAAAGCTGGCCCACTGGGTTGTAAAAGGGCCTGAGGTACTTACTAGTTTCATGTACTTATGTATCTGCTGCTCTGATTAAAAAAAAATCCAAACAAACAAACACAAAACCACAAAGTACATGAAAATAACAAAAATAACAAAAATAGATTGGTTGTGTTTACCTTGCACCATGTTTTATTAAAGAATAAAGGTAAAAAAAAAAGCAGTGTTGTTTAAGTAATTTCTATACTTCTTTTGGCTTTCTTTTGACCAACTTTATAAAGACCTTACACTTGTCTCAGTTGTTCTTCCACTAGGCAAATCTCAAATATCCTCACACAGATTGAAAAAAAAAAACCCAAACCAAGAATCAAACCAAACCAAACCAAACCAAACCAAACCAAACCGAACTATATTTTTAAGTAACAAAAAAAGCTTGACTAGTTCTTGGTATTTTTAATTTAATTGTCTGGGATTGCCCTTTTCTCTCTGGCAATGTGGTGCATCCTCTAATGCATGCTATGGCTCTGGAGCACATTTGCATATTCTTAATCTGTGTTTTACAAAAGATATTGTGACATGGTCAATGCATCAGCTGCAGCAGTGAACCCCCAAAAACATACAAGAATCTTCATAAAACGTATTTCTGAAATAATTGCAAGAAGAAAAACAAAGAAAAAAAGAGGGAAACCTAAAACCGTAAAGATCTTAAATCTTCAGCTAATTTTCTCCCCAGAGTGTCCCAGCTTCCTTCATGTCCAAGTTTTCAGTTTATTTGGATGGGAGCTGCCTCACACCCTGCATTGTTGCATTTTGAGAGATGTTAACAAATCCAACTGCCAAAACACTTATTGAAATGCTCAAATTAATTACCATAAAATATCAGATTAACATCTCTATGGGTGCCTGATCTTCAACAGAAAGGATTTTTCCTTCTTGAGCTTTCGAATGTTGAACTTGCATCCCACAGCCATGAAGAGTAGCCCAGAGACATCTCTACAACAGGACAAATGCATCACCCTTTGTCCCACAAACATTTAAAATGAGAATAATGTATCTATTCTTGGTTTTGTTTTTTCCAAAATATGCAGACAGAAATCATAAAACAAACAAAGCAAATCAAACAAAATTCTGTGAGGAATAAAAGGAAGATTTATATATATTTAAAAAAAAAAAAAAAAAAGAAAAAAGAAAAGAATCAAAACTTCATGGGTGCAAAATGATGAATTCTAAGATCTCTCTAACACCTCCAATTGCCCCAGAACACAAAATGCAGAGATGTGCACTCATGCACAAAGGATGGAAACTCTTTGGATTTGGTCCCGCTCCTAATGACTGGAGTTTCTTTCCTCTGACCGCACAGGATGGGGCCCCTTCATTATGTTTCAACCAGCCGATAATTAGCAAGTTTTGCAACAATCATGTCAGATGAGCAGCCTGGGGAAGGGAAAAGAATCTATTATGTAGCTGGGGCCTTCTGTCTGCCCGATCTTTTAAGCAGATTGAAGTGGGGCGGCCGTCGCGCACAACCGCCCCAGGTAAACTGGCGCGGGGCTCCTGGGGGTTATCAAACCGGCCAGGGCTTTCAGGCAGAGCAAAGCCTTCCGCCGGGGAAGGTCCTCCCAAGTGCTGGCACCGCATCTCCAGGATTATCCCCACTGCACTAACATATCATCTGGCTTTAAACTTCACCCCCTCTGGCAAAGTATATACTCAAAATGCTGCTTCCCCCTCCCTATCTCCTCCACAACCCTCCTTATCCTTTAGTCCCGTCTTCGCCCTGTTCCCAAGCAGCCACAGGCTGCGGCCGGCACCGCTGCCAAGCACCGGGCTGGATTAGCTGCAAGCCAATAGCTGGGGGTCAGGATTAAGAGGCCAGCATGCACTTTAATACAAGCTGCCTATAATTAATGGCATTATTAATAGCTTGACTGAAAAATTCATTAAAAAATCCATTAAAAATAAATACCCTTTTACAAAAGGCATTGCCTTGGGTAAGAAAAACAGAAAAAAAGATAAAGGAAAATTGATTGGTGGTTTTCAGTTCACAGAAAGACAGACCATAGTTCAAGCTGATTAAAATTGAACATTTTAGATTAAGCACCCTTGCCAAAATATTCTCTGTAGTTACCCAATATGAAAATATTATGAGATGTCACCTTTTACATTTTTTATATGTGAAGGTTTCAGCATTAGACACATCCACCATGCACACACGCACTCAGATGCACTCACGTATATCTGCTCACGCTCATACTTGTAGGTAACTTCCTTCCCAAGACATTTTTTTTCCCTCAGGAACAGCAGGACTCTTCCTGCATCAGAGGTCAACTGTAAGCGATATACTCCAAGACTGTACTGCAGAGTGTTTTCAAATGCTGCAGAGCTCCCCACCAGCATATTCTTCACCTCTCCATTTCCAGGACTAATTGTTGCACTTAAGAAAAAAGAAGAGGGAAAAGATATCAAACATATAAAACATAAAATGGGTGTCCTTTTGATGCAGGTGTGGCCTTCTCTTCCAGTGCTCATCAGCATTTTGAGTACACAGACCAAGGAAGAAAAAAAAGTAGATAAAACTGATTCTCATTTGTACTAAGGCCTCTTGACACCACTCTGGTACTGCAAAAGGCCATTATAATGAGCAAAAGCATAATTTATCCCATTTTTAAACTCCACTTTACACTGCCTTAATGGTGTAGAGTAGACTCAGACTACATGAGGGATGGATCCAGGAAAACCTTGAACTTTGCTTTCAAAACCTCCTTCCCTGAAGTTCTGGGGGAGACTACAGAATAACCATAATCCTGCATTATTTTTGTTACTACCAGCACTGAAACCTGAAATCTTGTATATAGTCTCAAGGCAGACAGTCTAGCTCTTCACCTGTGAAGATCATGCTTGGAAACCAGCATGGGCTATTTTTAAAACACCAGCTTCTCCGTCTTTTTGTAACCTTCAGTTTATTTACACTGCTAAAACCAGCAGGATAATGTGCAAAGGCTTATACCAGATTTAGGGTCCAAATAGTGATTGACAGTCACCAAAATCCAGTGCTGGAGTGAAAAAAGAAGCTCTGACAGATTAGCCTACTAATCCCTAAGAACCACAGCTTTGTTTAAAATGACCAAATCATCACAAGGTACAGCAGGATCCCCTTTCCTTCTCCCTAAACAGGAGCTGGTTCAGGATGTAAAACCCAATTATTCTTCTTCTGCTAACCTTGATGATGCTCCCAGCATCAATGCTCCACAGTTGGCATTACTTCTGCCAGCTGATAACACAAAAAGCTCACTTTCCATCACTGTTACACTGAAGACACAGAGGGTGACTCTATTAGTGTCTCAGTTGCTGATGCTATGTGTTGGATATCCAGTGTGGAGTATCAGTGAACTCTCTCACACTTCATCCCAGGAAGGCAGAAATATTACTCCTTGGCTCCACATTCCTTCTTGGCTCCTTGTGTTGCCAGCTGTTATGTTTAATGGCCATCAAACTGTTTGTGCCTCTGAATTAAAAGTCTCCTGGAGGCTATGTTAGATCCCGCCTTTTCTCTAGAGAAACATAGCGATTCTGTGCTTAAATCGCCTTTGCACTGTCTAATGAATATGGCTAAGTTGTTTTCGAGGCTGCAGCAGTGTCTTTTGCCCTTAACTACATGTAACAAACAGTAAAAATTTCATTTGAAGACTAAACTTTCCCAGAAGATATTGTAACAGATAAATGTTTTAAGATCCCATAACTGGTCTACTGTTTGTTGTTGAGTCACTTTGGTTCTTTGATCGATGCTGGTTTTCACACTACTAAAGATATGTGAGAACAGCATGGAGTGGTGACTGGCGAAACCCCTGCCTTCCACACATCCCTCCCACCCCAATTATATTTTTATCATTATTAAATGCATTAGGTGGAATCCCTCAGAAATGGATGCTCAGGAACTATGGACACACTTATCACTCCTAAGCAAAAAAAAAAAGTCACAAAATGGAATCCTTTCCATGTTTCGCATGCAACTTTGCACATTTGAAATCACAAGACTGTTTCATAAACAATGCATTAAAGAAAAAAAAAGGTGAGGAAATCTACTGAAATCTGAATGTTTGATAAGAATGAATCTATTTATTTGAAAAATTTTGGTTTTCAAAATAAAAATATACTCAAGTCAACTTTAAAATTATCAATGTTAAATCTTTCCAATTTCAATTTTCACATCGTATTTTCTAGTGAACTAAAAGAGATTGACTATTTTTTCATCTAAATATTGAAAACTAATCTATAATTTAGAATTGCCATCCCTTGTTTTTTAACACAAATGTTTCAACATCCTACTTATCAGCTACCTGTTGTCATGTTTGGTTTCATTTAACATGTTGGTCTCCCAGGTCATTTAGAAAGTGAACTTAACCTGAGGATGAAATTCTTCTTTCTGCAACAGACCAGCACAAATCCTGTTCGTTCCCAGTAGAAGGCGATCAAGCTGATTTTGTTTTGGTAGTACAAACTAAACAAATAACTTCTCTTGGCAGTGAGGTACTACCTCCTCTAATAGTAGATATTAGGCACCTGCTAAAAGGCCATGACCTTATCACACAGTTTAAGAGAAGAGAATGTCACTTAGCAGAAGGACAGTGCTAATTTAAAACCAGTTCTGTACACTGACATCTGTAAAACCTGGTAGCAATTCTTTTATCCTAAAAAAGGGTACTGGATATTTTCTAAATCAAAATGCTGCAGACCAATAGTCTGCCTAAAAGCTACCTTTCAGAAATCATAAGCTCCTAGTTCATTACGAGCATATGAAGAAGAGTGTTTCCACTGAACCATGCCTATGCTGATCGATGTTCCTCTGTCATCTCAGTACATCTGTGCTTCCTGGATCCAGTCACATTTAAAACTAGCTCCAATACTGCATGCTGTTGCAGATCTTCTGAATTTCCCCCCTAATCTTTCATTCATTCTGGCAACCTTATTTTATCAGACATTAGTTTTGAGATTCATTTGGCTGAGGGTGAATCTTTGCAATTTAAATTTGTGCAGTAAGATTAGTCACAGAAAGCCCTCCATGCAGTCAAAAGGGGAAAAAAATACTCCAGAATTGTGAATTATCACATCCTGAAGTAGATATCTAAAATTACAAAGTTAATTACCTTCTGAAGGTGGCTATTTCTACCCATTAAACATAGCAAGATTTCAGAGTGATTAGCTCTGATCAACTGTATGTACTGTTGCATCTTATATTAAATTAATCCAACTTTACCTAAACCAAAATTTAAAAAATCTGTATTATGAGAATTAATCTACATTACGGTTGATTGCATGGAGGGAAACATATAGTTATATACCTTTAGATGGAGATTTTTCATAAACTAGAAATTAACACTGGTAGAAATTAAATGTCATTAGAAAGTTTGCCTTGTATTTGCATTAATTTTTGTGCTGTGTGATATGTAATTAAGGGGGGTAACACAGATGCCTATATCTAGGCCACTAGTTGTGTTAGCAGTCCAGTAAAGTATCTGCAATATCCACACAATCTCAGGTCTCTAGTACATGCTATATCACAGAAGGATGTAGGATGTACTAGAGACCTGAGTCTAGAAACTGGCCTGTCACCAAAGCTCTGAACCATTTACACACAGGCCTGAATATCATAATTCAGTTAGGGTTCATATGAAAAAAATAACTCTCTGAAGAAGTGCAATTTAGACAATGAAAATGAGTGGGCAGAATTCCAAGTTTGGGTAACTATCATATCCAGCACACCCCAGGCTGTGGGTGTCTTAAAAGTGATCATCTCACAGAAGGTGCCACTAAAATTAGCCTCATTGGCAAAGGGATACATCATATACACAACCGAAGGTGAAGCATTTGCTTCATTGCTGTTAGGGCCTGAGGGCACAATCCAATAAAAAGTGTGTAACCGTGAAAAGCGTTAGGTACTGGAAGAGATTATTACTGATAATATGGAAAGCAAATAAAATCTAAGTTTCAAGACAGGATTTGAAAAGTTTTCAAGAGGGGTCATCTGGCACAGGTAATCTCTATGCAGCAGTCTGAACATGACAGCCAGGAAACTCTTCTCAGGTCTATGTCCACGACGAGCTCTTGAAATTACATCTTGAAGTAAGAGGGACAAACTTGATCTCCTTTGTTTATCACAAAGAAATGATTTAATAAGGATCTGTGAGCTCATACAAAGGAAAATGGGCCATGTTTCATCTGCCACCAGGAAGAAGAGCAAAATAAAAATTAAACCTAAGGGAGATTGTTACCTACAAAGACTACATAAGGTGGATCTTAGCAAAATGAGGGCAATTGGTGCAGCACCTGCTAGACTGAGTTTTGGCTAAAGTTTCACACCTTTGCTTTTCTTTAGCAGCCTGTGTCTAGCTAAGCCCCTCACTGAAGTAAATATGAGAAAGGTTTCTCCAAACAAACTGGTGCTCATTTCTCTATCTCATACTCCAGTACAACTGGCAGAAAGAAGCTGGAGAAAAGGAGCTGTTACAGGTCAGGTCCATGTCAGAGGAGACAGTCAGGCTGTAGAGCTCAGCTACTCTTTCTAGCCCTTCCTAAGACTTGACTGCTTCACAAGATAGCTTCATCCCATGCTGCTACAAAGAACATGACCTAGACAAAAGTATGCTATTGATTCTTTACAGAGCAGAAATCACTGAAAAAAGTTCTGCAGACCATATAATAGACAGGCTGGTGAAGAATTGGTGTGATGTCTTGTCTCTTGACTTTAACATTTTGTAAAAATCTACTATTTCACTTCTCTCTGATCAAGGTGTACTGTACATGAACTAAATCACCCTCATTCACGAAATGACAGAATAGATCCCAGTCTGGCTGATCTTCAGGTGATTTTTCTCAAGACAGGATAATTCCCCAAATTGAATTTTTAACTTTTTTAGAAGAAACAAGAAACATATTGACTCTTGTTAACACTTATTTTGACCCAGACAGGAACATTTCTTTCCAGTCTTCTTTTTCGGGTCAATTAATGTGTACTAAAAATATTCTTTAATTATTTATTTATTTTAATCTAGAAAACAAATTGCCTTTCCAAAGTTACATTTCTTGATGCTTTGAAAATATAATAATAAAATATAACTCCACTAACATAATTACTGATTTACATGTGTATTTGTAAATTGCCCCACAACACCAAACTGAAATTTCTCATATTCCTGATTACCTCAGAAAGTTAGAATCATAGAATCATAGAAGAGTCAGAGTTAGAAAGGACCTTAAGATCACCTAGTTCCAACCCCCTGCCATGGGCAGCTTTGACCATTATGTGCTGGCAACGTTCTTCACTGGATGTTATATGAAGAGGAGTTGAAAAAACACCTTTTAAGCAATATTCCTCATATGTACCAATTCATAAAGATATTTTGTCCCATGCTGTCCACTTAAGCAAGCTGTGATACGCATGTCCCTTCTCTCATCACCAAAGACCGTTCTTAGATGGAGATATTAAATTATCTTACTACTGGAAGCTAATTCATACATTGTTCCCACTTCATCCTCCTCCAACAAGTACATTTTGTGTTTTACCCTTTCAGGACACACCTAAGTGTTTGAGAAACATCACACTAAGCACAAGTCCAAATGCACATCAGCTCCTCCTTCAAGCCTAGAGATGTAATGAATAGGGTGGGGACTCTCACAGTGTTACCCACTGGCTATATAACTTTCAGTTTGCGCACACAAGTTTGATACTTTTCCAGAGTCAGATAGCATCTCAAAAAGGTTTCTTTTATCTTTAACCTTGTTAAAACAAGATGTCTGGGTGGTAATATTTCCGTTCTCTCTCAGCCCACAGACTCTGAACAATAATACACTTCACAAGGGTTAATCGAACTGAGATAACCATGTCATAACTAAGCCAAAATTCTGGAAAATACATAAATCAGCAAGAGAATCATCAGCTCATCAAAGCTTTTCCTTTGCCAATGCAACAAATACAGTTGCAGTATATAACCATGTAGACACTATGAGCAGGGTTTCCTTTCAGTGAAGTGCTTCTGAACTATTTTTATGATAATCAGCTTTCTTTTTTTCTTTTTTCCAAACAAGGCACTACTCCCATGTACTGAGAAAAAATGGGTAATTTGATTAACTTGTACTTTAAAACTCCTCTGCTTAAAAATTCCCCTGCTTTAAAATTCTCATTAACTGGAGAATTCACTGCTTTTGTCTGGAAATTATCGCACAGCTGTATAGTTCTCCAGTTAAATGCTATTTCAATTCTCCAGCTTCACTTGTTATCCTAGTGCATCTTAAGAAAGCTTCTTGTCATTTCCTAAATATTCACTGTTCAAGTCTTGACATTTACACTCTTCAAATATTTGCATACCGTTATTATGCTTCTGTTAACCATCTATGAGCAAAGCTATATTTATTCTACCCTTGTACTCAGTTCTAATAATTCAACCCTCCGTAGCTTTAATCTTTTTGTTCTTCTTCTTGGAATCTTGCATATTGTCAGCACCTTTTTATTTTAATGATGTCAACAATGAAAAGTTATCCTAGGTGAACTTAGTAGAATTGATCTAGAAGTACGTACTGACTTCCTAAACTGTGATATAACATGCTCCTGAATGCAAACTTTAAGACTGTATCCGATTCCCTCATCTTTTTGTCTTCCAGACCAGTAGTAGTCTGGTTTGCAAAACACAGAACTTCTTCACAGGGCAGTTGAGTAATATAAGGTTGCTTAGAGCTGGGGCTAAATGCACAAATCCTGAGCTATTCGTCACTCAGCTGGTTTTCCTATGTGTTGGACTATGTAGATAGCAGCTCTGTGAATTCTGAAAATATGACGTTTCATTGTTAAACAAAAAGAATACAAGGAAGAAAAGTGCAAGGTTGCTCATGGAGGATGTGATTCATTTAATCTAGTGGTGTTAGCAGAAATGTCCATTGTGTTAAGATATTAGCTAGAACATGGAAATGAAAGTCATGTCAATGCCTTATTTTTCTATTATACAATCTCTCTTGGATATTAACAGGACACCTTTCTTCTTTTTGACTAGGTCTATGACATTTGAGGATTCCTATATGGCTATGCCAAATTCATGTCTTTTCTAATTAGAACAATAGAAATTTAACTAAGCACATTATTTCCATAAGTAACAACATTTTTATTCCAAGATGAATATTCCTCTCAGCTATTTGCCCAACCACTTTGTAGTCTGCTCTATTCAGGCCTACATCAGCAACTGAGACACATTAGTGTAACTGCATGTGTGCTATTCTGTATGCAAAAGATATCTATGAGTATTAACTAAATTTGCAAGAGGAATTAGGATCCGTAATAAATGCTTTAGCAAAGAGGCTTTTGGGAATAAAAAATATATCTTCAGGCAAAATTCTCATAAACTAGACATCATCTTTGATTTACAGTTTATGGTATTTTCTTCCCTGCATCCAATATTCCCAGCTTCAGGGCTCCTGTTCTGTTTGTTGTGATTGACTGTATAGGGTAAGGGGGCAGTTCTGTAAGCTAAAGTTAAGTCAATGCAATCATGAACTTTGGAAAATAAAGAACATGTTCAACTTCAGTTTGTACAAGCCAGGTCACTCAGGCTGAAATCCCCTGGATTTGCTCACTTGTAAGGAACTTCCAGTTCTTAATACACAAATACTGCACTAGCTATGACTGATTCAGTGGCAGAATATAGCAATTTGGTTGAAAAAGCAAAATGTGACCATGTGTGGGCAGAGTGAGAAGGATCACTCCTGAAGTTCTTGTCCATCTCTGCTTTCATAGATTCATAGTGTAAGAGGCCAGAGGGACCATTATAATTCTCTTGAATTACTTCCTGCATAATAAGTTGATTATTATGATCTCCTCTGTCCTTAAAGTCTTTAGATCATTTTGTTATATACCTTGGCTGTTGAAGAATTATCCCCAACAGGATTTTTTCCTTTTTCTTTTACTCAGCTTTAAATGACCATATTAATGGAGATTCCACCAGTGACAGGTTGTTTGAAAGTTACTTTAGAACTCTTTTTTCCTTTCTGATAGTCAGCTTATATGTTCTTTTAGTTAATTTAATTTCATTGCTTATGGCAATGTCCACACCCTAAATAATTCTTCACCTTTCTTGGCGTTAAAACCCTTCAAATGACTGTAGGCAATCTTCCTGTTTCTTTTTAATCATTTCTTAGCAAAGCTACGTGAATATTAGTTTTTCGGATCTGTCCTTATCAGTCAGTCCTCCTCAACCTCTTGATTATGTCTTAGCCTTGCTCTTCACTATTATACTGGAAGAGCTTCAGTTCTCTTCCTGCGTAAACCCATCCAGACCAAACAGAGTGTAGGCAAAATCCCAAACTTGCCAAGTCTGTAAAAACTGCCACTGACTTCACTAGATGTTGGAGCAGGACTTATAATACATGTGGCTCTTTTTGGTGAATAATGAATAAGAATGAAATCTCTTTAAAGACATCTTTTGCTATGTTCTGACATAAGCAACTCACGATCACGATGATTTCAAGCAATTTTGCCTTCTGAGTCTCACTTTCCACACAGTCTTTGTGCATCATTTGGTCTTTTTCTGGGTACTTTACATTGAGTTTTTCAGATTGGATTTTATTTCACATTCTTGACAGTGCATTCTCTGTGTGCACCTCTGTATTATTTCTTTTTCCCCTAAGGTGGCTTCTCCATTCCTGGTATGGTCTCACTAAGATGGGTCTTTATTGTGTCCCTCAGTTTTTAATGAAGTGTCCTCATTTCAAAGAGATATCAGTTGAATATATTTTGCAAATGCAATTATAGCATGCTATTTACAATAGCCTTCTTCCAGGGCATTAATGAGAACTTCCAACTTTTATTTTGCTATGTGGTAAAAGCAAATGCATCTCACTGGGACAGCTATGCAGTCCTCCACATTATTCAAAGAATCTCCAGTTTTCATTAACTTCTTGCTGTGGATTTTCATTACATTTTCAGTCAGTGCAACAGCATTATTATTCAAGTCAGTGTAAATTAATGCGTTGAACTAGATTTTGAGTCTAACACTTTCCAATTATGTATACTACACTGATATATAAAATGCATGTTATTGTCACATCAACGTATTTCTGTACCTTACCATCCGCACATGGCATACATATACCTGCATATAAAAATATATTATTTCTATCTTAGGAAATACACATATGTGTTTATGTATGTATGTGTAAGGTTAAATGACTCTCCATGATTGGGTAGATATACACAGAATAGGACAATAAGTAGAACTGTTAAATAGCCTGTTGCGTAGAGAACACGTATAAAGAACTTCAACTTTAGTCATTCAATACAAAAAGGAGATTAAAAATCAAGTTGGCAAATTCAAAACCAGTGAAAAAGTGTATAATTAGATTATGGAATTTATGTCCAAGAGAACTCTGAAAATTAAATCTTAGCTAATTTAGAAAGGTCGTTACTGGATAAAATGTTGAATATTCAGAGGTTAAATACTGATTGTGAACAGACTTTTGCAAGGGTAGGAAATTATATCAGTGAGGGCTTAAACACTGTCTCTGTAAAAATGAGGATACAGAAGGGATACATGACTGTCTTGGCCAGCTCATCATAGAGGACTCAATTTCAGTGCCCAAAAATTCATAGATACTCTCATCTGAAATTCCCTCCTATATCAAAGAGATTCTTGTGGGACTGGTAAATATAGGATCAATGGAAACCCTGTGTTCCTCTGGAGTGGAATTGCTCCTTCTATTGTAAGAATCTATTTGCTGTACTGGAATATGCATCCCCAAAATAACCTTTGTTATTACATCATTGTAAGTTAAGATATTACCACCTCTCTTCCATTATGTTGGTTTCTTCAGATTGGTTTCCTCAGGAAATGAAGCTCCTGTGAAGCATCTACCAATGTGTATTAAAATTCAGACTTTATCTAGGTACCTACCTGTCTGTCTGTTCATTTCCTAATTACCCTCACAAGATACAAATCTGTAAAAGCAGACTTGACTGTGGCTGCTTGCCCCTTGTTTTTTGTAGATAAGGAGGAACTGTTGTACAGGATTAGCTAATTTGTCCAAAATCAGAGAGGAAGTCTGTGCTGGAGCTTGAAACAGCTTGCAGGTCAAAACCAATTTTCTCTCCCTGTGTGGACAGAGACAAATTAAAGTTAGAGGGATGAAAAATTATGCTAATGCAGCAAAATTAAGTTGAAATAAAACTTTAACCCTTGCTGCCTTTGGCTACTAATCACTAGACAGGGACCATTTGCCGGACTAGGCGTAGCTGCATTTCTTTATGTTTTAAGGAACATATACAGGGAGCTGAGAGAATTGCAGGATGAAAAACAGCTTAACACTTTAATACATGTGAGATGGATATTGTCAATTATGACAGCACATAAAGCTCCCCAAATAATCTTTGGTACTGCCTACACTCCAAACAGTTTTCTGGCACTGAGACCAGATGGCATGGAAAATCTTGCACCAAAAACATCTAATCCTCTGAACCTGTGAAACAAGGTGACTGTAACCAGAATTCCCATGGGAAGGATCCATGACCAGTTCCACTTCCTGAGGCAGGCCCAGAAATTTTGGGGTACAGTTCTAGATGTCTAGGAGCTACTCTAAAGATTTAACAGTACAGAAAACTGAATTTCAGTGCCTGGCAGTGTTATTAAGTGCTTGATTTACCAGTGTAAGTCTAATCTCCTGGGCTGTTTTTTTCCTAAAGAGTAATCTTATTCATAACACAAAGCTTGATTACGTATTTTTAAATGCAATTATAATGATTATAAAATATAGTTTTGCAAAAAAAGAGGAAAAAACCACAGAGAAACTGATGAAGTGATGATGAAATGTGCCAAGACATGCTATTTTAACATTAGTGGAGGAAAATGTGTGTTTCCTTGTTCAATGCAAGTCCTCATATTAAAGTAGACTTAATTTAATATAAAACACAAGACATAAACTTAAATACAAAATTATTTGCATTTGTGAAAAACTGATTGTTAGGCTTTGATTTGATTTGATTGAATGCTAGTCTGATTTTTCTGTTGTTTTGTGAAAAAACAGAGGCAGATGATTGTCTTATAAGGAGGTAAGATAACAAGGTGTGTTGCCCCCCATCTCTCTCCCCCACAATCCTTTGAAATGCTTTTAGAACAGAATGTGACACATAAAAAATACCCCTGTGAGGAAACAAAATATTACTTTAAATGATTGTGGAAATTAATAACAAAAATGTGAAGGTGGGATTTTCAGAAACACCTATGCGACTTGGGAGCAGAAGCCTCATGTAAAGTCAAGTGTTTTTATCTATGAACGTGTATTGCCCAAAGTTACTTAACAGAAGAGTGAAATATTAGGACTCCAGTGTACACATAGCTTTATATTGTCTTCAATCTATCATTTCTCTGACCTGCTCTCTCCTAATGTTCCTGTACACCAGCTTTGTTCTTATTCAGGGAAATTCTAGTCTATTTATGTTTCTGCGTAATCCGCTTGCCACCCACTGCAAACCCATCACAAACCACAGACTCTACACACTGACCTGGCATTTAGTTCAGCCCACAGATTCTTAATGCGATCCATAAAGGACATTTGGCATTGCTCTGCCTTGCCAAATCTACCTCAGGGTTAAGCTTCATATGTTCTCTTTTGCATCAGTTCCTTTAAAAACAGTACTTTCTTTAATGAGCTGTCAGAGCTAAACATTTCTCTGCATTTAAATGGTACTACACTTTCCTTGAATTTTTTTTGTGCTAATAATTACTGAATAGCTAGGCACACCACAACACTGTTCCCATCTGCAAACTGTGAGTTAATGAAAGGTAAGGTACATGGGAAGCTCACAGTATCAGAGACATCGGGTCATCTTTAACATGACCATTTAATGGAGAGCACATAAAAGTGAGGATTTGTCATATCACATTGAACCGACGACCCCTCAATTACCTCTGGCAACACTCTTTAGGTAAAAGACAAGGAAAGCCGTAAAGATGTCCTACATGTTGACTACCCACATTAAGTTAGCATTTCTTTCACCCTTGCCCAAGTAAAGGATACAAAGAGAATTTTTCTTATTTTCTTTTGTTAGTTTTATTATCTCACTGGGGGTGAGACATGATTTTTAGAGCTTCCAAGAAAATTTGGATGCCAGTTCATGAACCAAAGTTCCTGCTTCAGTGTCTGATTTTAGCTATGCAAAATGCTATGTATTCACTTGATTTTGAAGCAAGTCAGTTTCCAAGTTCTTGGATTCCTTCAAACCAGAAATTCAGACAAAAGACAGGTTCTTAACAAAGTCCTGAATACTTTGCTTACTTAAAGGATTTGGTCTGAAAAATACAAAAACATGTGACTGAGAAGTAAGAATTGATAAGAAGTTACAGAAAGAAACCCACACACTTTAAACTGGCCTGATGCTGTATTACTCTGCTCTGCAAAGTGTCTGACTCCTCTGCTAAATTAAGAAAGAAAAAAAGTTTCTTCATACAGGTCTAATATACAGGAACATCCCAATCCAAAAGTAGATTCAGCAGTGGCATTCCAATCCAGTCCACAGCAAATGCCACAAAACAACATATTGCTAATGATGAGATGTATTCATGAATTATACCAAATGTGAAAACACAGCACCTTAATACTTTCCTTTAGTGAAAAAAGGGCAAATACGTTGTTAAAAAATAAGTTATAATTTCATAAGCTTATATTTTGTTTTGGTTCTTTTATCAGTCTCCATATGGGGTTGTCAGTGTGTTCTCTTACAGCTTTTTTGAAATATCAGTCCTCACTCAGCCAGTTCTACCTTGCACAACTGAGCCTCTGGTTTGCTCTTAAAATATGTAAAACAGAACTCAGAGATACCAATATTATGAGACAAAAAAACACAAACAAAACCAATTTATGCTACGAAGTTAACAATGATTTCTTTAGAAGCTCATTCTGCTTGTTTTTCCTCTTTAAAAAAGGCAGCAAACTCTATGCTGCTGCTGGTTCTGATGAACCTTGTAGAAAACTAGGCATCTTCAACTGTGTGGTTGCTCTTGAAAAAAAAACACCTGGGAATCTCTGTTGCATTGGCACCACATAGCTCATATTGATTCAGCTGAATTGTCTTACTCTCACAAAAACCAGGTCACCACATGCAAACTCCTCCTTGGAAATGGTCTTTAGCAATCCCTAACCCTCCAAAAGCTGCACTTGATAATTCTGTGACTGGTAATGGGTATCCCAACTCCACACAAAGGGGAAATGCTGGTCCATGCCATATCCTTGTCAGGGGGTCAAGAGGATTAGATTAGAAGAGGAAGGGTTTACAGACAGGTGAATAAAGAGACAATGCAATTACTTTATCCTTGTTTCCTTAGGAAGTCAGAGCAGTAACTAGTTTTTCCAAGTTAATAAAAGAGAATATATTTCTAAAAAAGTCTAGACTCATTTTTTTCTCAATGGCATAAGGAATGGGCAGCAGATTATTCACAACTTTCCTTCATTAATACCACATATCTCAAATTTTACCAAAGCATAAGATTTCTGAATGTTTGAATTCAGTGAAAGGTTTGGCTTTGAAGTTAACTCAGGCAATTCACAGCTTAGAACTTGTGTTTAAAATACAGGTCTAATATCATTTTTTCCTCAAGTTCCTAAAGTGTTCAAAATCAGACAGTATCTCATTTGGCTAGGGTCTTGTGAGGCCAGAATCACATCAAGCACCCAGGAGAGCTGTAAGACCTACTAGAATAAAAAAAAACCCAAACATGAAAACACCTTTCCTAAAAATTTACCCCAACTTCTCTTAACTCTGTCACATTTTTGGGGTCTTCTAAATCAGGTTTCTGTCACTCAACTGCCTTCTTAAGGCTGTCTCCAAATGTCTTCATGGTTTTCCTTCTCCTATGGGATCTCAAGGCTCCACAACAGCGATTTTCTACAAGACATTGCATGTTTCTCTGTGCTTCAGTTTCCTGTTATCCAAATACCAGCTTTTAGTTGTACATTGTAACTTTTTCTTTCTACAAAAGGTATAGAAAAAAAACAATCCCTTAAAGTTGCTTTTCAGTACACAACAGATTTCATAAACTATTCTGATAATACTTTCCATAAGGATTTCAGTAAGATTGCTACTACAAGTCAGCAGTTTAAGAAGAAGGTAGCTTTTGATATCAGGGTTTGTTTATATTTCAGGAAAAAAAAGAGAACCAGCTCTAATCACACGTTATCTGCTTTTTCTTTTTAAGCTGCTGTCTTTTGCTAAGAGAGATCATTTTTACAAAGAGTTTTTACAGTAGACCCACTAGGCATTATTAGAATCAAACTGATGATATTCCTCCTTAGGGCTAAAGAAATGGAGATAAGAGAAGTAAATACAATATTCAAGGTAATTTTTAATAAAACTGAAAGTGGGAAAAAAAAATAGTCTGTGCTTTCTTCAAATTTAGATGATTCCCTTGATCCTGAGAATAAATGTTACAATTTTCCAACCAATTTTCCAAAGCAGAGAGAGTAAAACCAGTAGTTTTATAATAGCATGTGTTTACAAGTTTAACCACAAAGAAATAGCCATTTCCTTTTCATGCAGAAGTTGATATGAAAAGAGGGTAGATATTACGAATTATTATGGTTGGTTGAAGAATTTATTTTGAAACTGCTTCAGAGTGAAGATTGGTGGTTTTGAGTAGGTGAGCACGTTTTCCAAAAGGTATTCACTTTTTTTCAGTGCTGTGGATTGAATGATGAAAAGTATCCTTATTTTTTAATGTACTAATACAGTTATTTTCTTTTTGCAAAAGTTGGTACATACATACACAAGTATGTACATGTATCTGTTAAGATCTCAAAAATATTAAGACAAAAATTATAATAATTCAGTCTGCTCAATTGCTTTAATACATAGATATATCCCAGCTCCTAACTTGTGTGGTTATTGATCAAAATGTAGCCCAAATCTTCTCCTACATATTCAGAAGGCTAAGTAAAATCATAAGTCTTCAATCCCTCTAAAACTAACTGTAAGAAATAAAAATTCTAAGGTTTCCAGGAATGAATACGTATGGATCAGTTAGTTGAACATTTCATTTTAGGAGCTTCAAATTATTTCTTCTTTCCAGTCTTTCCTTTTACAATAAATTATTTCAAAAGTAAAACCTGAAAACCTTTGCTGACCAAAACACCTTTTTTTTTTTTTTTTTTAATAATGTCCAAGTAGGTTATTCTTGTGCTTCGTGACATCTCCACTTTCTTTTCCTTTTCCCTTTAATATTAAACTAGCGAAAATATGTTCTTTCCTGAGAAAATCTGTGGCTTCAAAAACTGTCATCGTCTAGCCAACTCTTTCCAAATACTTCACTGAAAAATTTCAAAACTCTTCTTTTTTTTCAGAGCCCTGCTATGCTAATGCCTCACTCCGCTGTAATCATGACATATAGTCAGTTTTTCTCAGTATATGCACAAAGCCTATGGGAATGTGCACGTGTTAGAATCCTTGCAGCATTTTTAAGCTGCAAGTGGCACCATTAAGCCCAATACGACTGTTCACTGGCATGTGCCACAGTACCCACTGCTTCTGGCCTTGTTTCCCAGCCTAATCCTTTCCTAATAACAGAAAAATTTTGCTAATAATTTCACTAAAATAGGAGCCAACATAAAAAAAAAACTTCTCCCTGCCTAAAGTTTGTCATGTATATGCCAGCTGAATAGCCTGAGATCACTATTTTTCTTACCTTAATAATCAGCTGTGAGAATGAGAGCTACTTCTGAGGGCCATTCAGCCTGCTCCCTGCTATACCTTTATTTTCTGTGACTATAGAGAACAACTAACTTAGATTGAATATTTAACTTCTGGCTAGCTAACACTAAAAGAATTAATCCTGAACTCCTTTTTTATCCTGGATTGAGTCTGAACTCAAGCTTGGAGAAGCCAACAGAGCTCTTCCGCTGACACCCACAGGCTTTGCCTTGCATTTTCGCACAGCAGTCACCATTAAAACAAAAGATCAATACTTAAAATGCTTCTTTACTTGCCACTGTCACTTTAGATGCAGCTTTCCCTGTATAAAAAGAGGAAATGCCAAAACTGTCACAGTAAATGTAATTACCAAGGTCTGGTAAATGTTTGTGGCTTGGCTTTATTTTTTTGTTTATTTTCTTTGACGAGCAGCATGCAGCTTTCAAATCTACTCCTCCAGTGAAAGGTTTATGTATTAGAAGAATCATGAGTGAGAAGACCCCATAAAAAGAGATGATCTGACAATAAAGGAGAAGTAAGTGACACCAAACTCTCCTTGTCTCACATGCACATGCACACACGGAGTCCCATCTGCTTGCTCCCGATAACTCATTTGCACAGGGCACGACGAATGGCTCATTTTTGAGCAGTCAGAATCAGCTGCAGCACACGTGCCTCTTCCTCTCTAATTCTTTATTGTTATTCCATGAACTCCGGTGGCCCCAAGCAGCAGGAGACAGGGACACATGTAACAGCTCTCACCCTCTGGCCCAGATACCAACCCCCTTTTTGTTAGGCTACAAACACTTCCCTGGACTCTCATTCACTGCTGCAGAGCTGTTTGGAGCATTCGACCGACACTTGCATGGAGCTCGTTTTCTGTCCCTTTTAGCAATGCCCCTACTCAGGAGGGTAAAGCATTCACAGCCCATCCAGGCTTTCAATGAATAAACCTGTAGCAAAGCTCCACCAAAACCAAAAAAACCCTAGCAAATCCTGTACTAGAGAGGCAGCAATGGGGAGCCAAGCAAGCATTTTTTCCCAAGTAACAAGGAGGTACTACCCACACTTGGCTTATCTGTGCAGTGATTTGCATATATAACTCTCCGTGAAGAAGAGGTATCCGCTCTCCTTGACCTTAGTAAATCAAAAGCAGACAGGTCACAACTTTAACTTATTTCTTTGGATACCAATCCGCCAACATACAGAATTGTACAAAACACATGCATAATACATAATACAGACCTGGTGCAGACCATCTGACTTCTTTTAACCCCCTGGTTCTGTATTTTAATGGTACTGAATTTAGACCTGTCATTCCATTTTCTTTTCGTGTCTGTTGAATATATTTGGCTAGAGTTTGTTCTTTGCATTTCCAATGAGGTCAGTAAGCAACTCAATGTTTACACAGATGTTTTACAGAGTAGACTCTGTCATTAATATTTAAATTATATACGTGTGTCTGCTGTGGTGTATATATTTATAGTTGGATTATTATAGGTATATGGAGGTATATGGAAATACATATATTATATGCACATAAAGACACACACAGATACACTGATATACATGTAAGATTTGAGGTAATTGGGAAGGTATCCTTCTCCTTATCAGGTATGGTTATTATAATTTACTATAAATCGTCATATGGTGATATGATGTTTCTTCTGCTCAAATAGGTGTAAGTATCCTTGAGCAGCTCCAGACTTCTGAGTTAGTAGAGACCAGAGCTGGTTTTGGGTGTCAGCATTAGGAATCTGCTTTCTCATCTGACTGAAGTCAAGTGCAGCCTTGCACCATGCAAATGTAATAATTTTTTTCAAATTACTTTGACCCTGTTTTCCAAATCTGGAAACAGATCCAAGAGGAAGAACCAATGGTGTGACTGAGTATGTCATACCTTGCCTTTGTAATATGTTTTTGGAAAGCCTGAAAGAAAAAAACCCTGCATTTCTTTAAAGCAAATCTTTCAGGTTTTGACATTTTATTTTGGGATATCTTGGAATATCTTGGAATCCGGTCGCCAGTTGCAGGTGTCTAGAATATGAAAGAGGTAGAGTGCCCCCTCATCCCTGTGAAATACAATTAGCCCTAAACCCACCTGAGGAAAAAGCTAAAATGAAATATTTTAGCCTCATATTTTTGCACAGAAATGATGTTCTGAAGAGATATACATCACGGCTATGTCTATGGTCATAGATAAGGTATGTGCAGATCTCGTTTTTCCAGATTGCATACATGCCAGTTGTTCACCACAGATTCATGGATTCACAAATTCACAGAATGGTTGGAAGGGACCACCAGAACTCATCTAGTCCAACCTCCTTGCTCAAGCAGGGCCACCTAGTGCCCATTACTCAGGATTGTGTCTAGACAGCTCTTCAATATCTCCAGGGAAGGAGACTCCACAACTTCTTTGGGCAAACACTTTCCCCCTCACTTTGCCTCACTCCTCCCCCCTAGAAGACCCCACAGGAAGGCACTATACATCCTGGCTGTATAGCTCCTAGCCCATGCAATCCTATCTAGCTTTTATCTTGCTAACTCAGGAGTGCAGAGGGAAGAAAAGGTTTCACCCTGAGGATAGAACATTTTCAGCATGAATGTCTTAGCTCCAGCCCTTGCTTCCAGCATTGTTTCTCTGTTACATGAAATAACTGTTTACTGCAAAATAAGGTCCTTTGAACAGAGACTGGGGCCCACACTCACCTCGTGTGAGTACTAACTGCTAAACTCATGAGATAGTACTTCTCTGAATAGAAGCCTGCATTTTACTATTTCTATCCTTCAGCACTATCATGAAGCTTTACCAAACCTAGTGCAGGTGGATGACGCTAAATTGATTAATTAACTAAAACTGATGGTTGCTCAGATGCACATGGCTTCATGACCTAATTCTGCTTGTGTTTTGCAAGCAGGATGTACTGCTGGCTACTAATGCATGTACTGTCTGTGTGGAGAAAGACTGATTTCCCTAAGCTGAAACCAACCAGGATAAAAACTGTGTGGGAGAGAGAAATGTAATCTCTCCCAGAAAGGAGTGATCTTCTGGCATCTCTCAATGTTGTTTGTTAAACATGCCACAAAATTAAGCATTCTCAAAGCCACAAAATAAATCTTATTCAGGCAAAAATAGTAAATGAACCCTGGTTTAAAGACAAGAGAAAATGGTTATCTTTAATATTTAAAGACAAGACACAAGGTAGAGTAAATGCAGAGCTGGGAAAACTGTTAGCGGGGAGGGAGAACAAGAATATAGCAAATTGCTTGTATCAACATAGCACCTATGGCCAATGGGACTAAAGAAAATCACAATTATTTAAAATTATCAATGACAAAATAAAGAACCCAATCAATGAAAACCTTTGCTAATGAAGAAGTTGCTAAAATGTCACTGCTACCTACATAAGATAAGGAGAGAGCATAGCCCTGCAAATTTGTCATGGCTGTAAGAATCCACAGCACTCCTTCATCTTCAGCTGAATGTTTGGTTTTAATCCCTGTCTCAGGAAAAATAAAGCAGAACACAAAGGGTATAAACAGAGCAAACAAGTATAATTATAAATTTTTAAAAAAATATTGGTATATAAGGGAGGTAAATCAGATGCTTATATTTATCTTTTCCTTTTGAAGGAAAAAAGTCAAACTGAGACTTTCCAAGGGATTTTAAAGGCAAAACTGTTTAATTGCCAAAAGAAGGCATTTTATATGCAATTAATCCATAGCATTTGATGTCACATTTTATTACAGCAGCAAAATACCTATCAATATCTTAACAAATGTAGGGATAAAATGAGGATATTCTGTGTTAAATAGAAGCTCAAAAGCTATTGAGATGCAGTTTGACTTCACTCACATGAACACTGCTTATGTCAGGTTTGTATTGATAGCAATCCCAACAGCCATTTTCAGCTTTATTCACCAGTAATTAGATGATTAGGATGAATTCTTAATACTTACTATTTACTTGGCTATCACAATCCTATTTTTCTTTTTTTCTTTTTTTTTCCCCAAGTGCCTACCATATTAAAAATGTACACATCTTTTCTTTGTTTTCAACTTGTATGTTTTAATTTAAAAATGTCACTTATACATTGTTCTATACAGAATAATCTCTGCAAAGTGCTGTGTGATGGTGTTCAAGCTAGACCTTCCATGGCATCTCCTTCATTAAAGGGCCTTACAAACTGGTTTAGAGGATCACCTCTGAGAAACAACATAGGTAAAGCTGATCCTGCCCTAGGGCTGGGGCATGGAAGAGGTGAACTTTTGAGGTCCCCTCCAGCCTTACAAGTCTATGTTTCATTATTCTGATACAGCAAATTGCTGTGCCCCATTAAAATGAATGCACTGATATAAAACACATTTATGGAAGTCCCAGGAGAGCTCATTAGAGTGAGGTGAGATTGTGTTCTAACCCTTTTTTTTTTTCTAAATGTAGAAACCAACCAAAAAGTAACATGTAACCAAGAGGCAGAAAACCACAAATAAACAAATAGTCCATACTTATTGGAATTAAATCACCTTAAAATTGTCCACTTTGGGATATCCTTCTGAACCATCTTACTTTGGCTTCAGTTGGAGTCTGGCCGTTGGAGAAGATGTACCTGATGTGGCTGAGTTTCTAATTGACATGGGAGCTTTACTTCTACAACTCAGAGCTCATTCTCTGTTTCTGTAGGATCCAATTCTGAAAACCTAATGTGTGTTTGTAGTTTAAAATACCTGTTAGAATGCAAGTGAGACAAGCCAGGCTATCATATTCTTAGTAGTTTACCTGGAGGGATTCCTGCAAAGTAACAGCAGAGCTGAACTTTGAGCATCCACAGGGAAGTGGGGAGAGCTGGGGTTGAGTACGGGAGTAGAAGAGTCAGTGGAGGAAGGGTCTGAGTCCACCACAAACTATGCAGACTGGGGAAACTAAAATTAGTTAAGTTCTACTATAGCTGCACATTCAAAAGGAAAAAACAGAAATGCTGTATTATATTCACTGTGTAGTTTTAGTTTCAGCAGGGGGCTTAAGTAAGCCTCTCAATGGAAAAGATGACTGAGTTTAGTTACTAGAGCCCTTTGGTGTTTAAGGATGAGTTTATTTTCGAAACACTTTTTTTCCTAGACACTGATAAAAACTATAGAGAGCAAACCTCCAGCACTGCTCTATGTAGCTAGTAGCTAGATAAAGACACATAGATCAGGGAATCTGGGTCAAAAATAGAGAAAACAGTCCAGACTGACTGGACATGCACTGAGGAAGGTTCATTGCTGCAGGCAGTCACCAGGAAGAGGTTACTAGGGGAAGAAATATGAATTGATCATTTACGGAATTGTCAGTTTGCAGCTAAAGTTGTAGGGAAAGAACAGTTTCTCTTTGTGACTGGAAAAGTTATGTATATATTTTGTGTAGGTAACGAATAAATATTTAAAAGTTACTGTCTAATTTAAAATGCCATGTGTATGTATACATGCGTGTACGTATTTGTTTCATTTCTCAGACTAAGCTCAGATCAACTAGCCGTTATCAGGTGTAGGTGATACTAATTTGATTCAATCTATTACAGCTAATGGGACTGCTCATGGTACTAAACTTCTCACCAACAGGTAGGGTCATATTTTCCAGCAGTTTCAGGCATGGCTAACAACTAATAAGATATCTACATTCCCCACATTTCTTTATACATTAAAATGAATAAATGTTTAAATTACAAAATACAGAGTGACTTTTCCCTCCCGTACTAGTGATTATTTTTTTTCAGCCTTCAGTCTTTCTTTTTTTTCCCCATTTATTTTCCCCAGCTCTTTTAACTGTTCTATAATTCAAATGTGATATTATGGGCGGACTTGCTTCTCTTCCATTAGTAGCATCTAGCAGGTGGTCTAGCAGGTGATCTACAATCCTTTGGGAATGAAAGACTAATTCTTGAAGATTTGTGAAGGCAACAGAAGATTTCAGCTTCTGCTAGTAGGCTTACTTTCACTGAGTAAGAATTGCATGTCCACCATAGAAATTTTAGGAGCCCATAAACTTACACAGAAATGCTGAAATCCTTCTCTTTAGATAAACATTTAGCTGTGGATGTTGTAGAGTTCATTTGTCCTCTGTTCGCTGCCCCACAAAATAGACACTTTGGCACTTCTTTGTTCAGCAACAGTTGGGTCATAATACCCAAATAGTTTCAAACCATGTAGGACATTTGATGACATGTAGAGACTAACAGTGGAAAATGATCCAGGCTATAGAGGCTAACATTTAAAATTCCTAGCTAAAGATAAAGGCCCAAATGAGAAGACCTCAGAAAAACTATGATCTCTTAGGCAAGGTAGAGGTCTTGGCTGTGCAATGGTTGAACCCAAGCACCAGTATCATTATTTTCCTGGGACAGAGACTGCGACAGAGCAAACATCAAAATTATTCTTCACCGGAACACCTGTTCATTTTTACCATGACTTCATTCTTTGCCCCACTGCCTAAGGTCTGCATACGAGCCTTCTGAGAAGCTTTGACTTCACCTTTTGGTTAAAATATTGCTTGTGAACAACGCACCTGGTACTTGGTGGGAAGGAAAGGAGAGCACGTTGGGGAAAACCTGGATAAAAGGAGTCTGATCATTAATGAATTTCTTGATCACAAAAATCTCCTACTAGCTATCTGCTACCCATTTTAATACACTAGAGAGGACAACTGTACTTTTGGGAAGCAATCTTAGCCGCACAGATAGCGACACTGAATCCTCACCTACTTCACTTATTGTGCATAAGGATCATTTCTTCCAGTGCCAAATACAAGATTATACCCCAAATTAATGAAGTTGCCAAACAAAATCTAGAAATGGAGTACAAGAGCTGAAAAGTATAAGACAAAACAGAAGGGAATTACATTTAGGTGATATGTGAAATGAAATAAGAGGGTATTTGAGAAGAAAGAAGGGAAAAGTGCTACTACAAGTACAGAAACTAAGGAAAAGAGAAAACACATCAAAGTTAGGATGGGGCAAAACTGGAAAGGAAAAGATCAGGAAGCTTTTCTCTGTTTCAGATCCACTTTTATTTGTCAGAGGGACTTCTGATTTCCATTAACGTGAAAAGCAAAGCCTGGGAGATTAATTCCATCTCATTACAAACACACTTAGATACTTCTCTCATATTACCTCATATTTTCTGTAGTCATGGACCATTCTAGGAAGAGTTTATGCCATTCATACAGTAGAATTAGAAATATGTAATTTGAATAATGGAGGGTCAAGCTTACTTTTTAAGCATCTCCCATCATTTTGGAATAAGAATTCATGAGCATTGCAATTTCTCTTAATAATATTATTCAGAACCTATTTTTGTTTTCTTATAAAAGCTATTTAAAATCATGAACTTCACTGTGTAATAATTTACTTCATAGCACTTTTATTTCTCCTTTAAGGTTTTTATTATTAATGAGAATGTATTTTTTATAGCACAGAATGCTGATACTTTTATTTATAAAGATAGTAGGAAAGTGTCATTTGATCATCTAATGACCTCTGGTGGATGAATCTAATTGACTCACAAACACATAATGTTTCACACTGTTTTTAACTTGTACTGATTGTTTTACTACCGGCCTGTGCAGAGACAGCTTCTCCATGCTGAAGAAGTATTCAGACTTTAAAAATAATCCTGTCCCAAAGCAGGAAGGAAAGTCACATGTCTCAAAGTGTCTCAGGAGCTGAAAACAATGAAGCCCTCTAATAATAAATACACATCAATTCTAACTTTGCGATCTTGTTATCCCAAGGGCTCTTTCTTTTGTGAGGTTTGGTACAACGCACACAAAAGGCAGATTTCTGGCCTATATTGTTGGTCCTTTTTGTATCCCATGCACATCTCTCTAGCTCTAATTTTACACTACACACTGAGAATCTGATTACCTATCCACCTTCCCCTGCTAGAAACATTTTAAATACCTCTTTTCAAAATACAGTGAGTTGAATTTCACTCAAATGAAAGTATACTTTTCCTGCAAACCCTGGTTGGTCTCTAGTTCCCCTGAAGGCAAAAACATGCCAAACAAAGGAAAGGGTACCTCAGTGATGTTAAAACTTCATGAGAAATGTTTTTAGGTGAGATGCATGGATGAGAATGACATAGTTAAATAAGTCTTAGCCTGCAAATCAGTATGCAGAATAAGACCCTGTTTATGAGACATGCAGTTGGACTGAGGTTTTAGAAGCAAAACTTAGTAAGAATTAATGCTTTGCTGAGGAAGTGTCTTCAGGTCTTTTCACATGCCTTCTTTATCTCTAATTCTGGGGGAGGGGGACACACATGATATAATCTCCATTAAAATAATATAAATGTAGAGAAGAGTGTGAATTTACACCAGCGCAATGGGGATTACAGTCAGGCGCATGGTTATGTGGTTACTTCCATGTGGGCACAAGAGGGAGAACAGATTAGCAGTGCATATTGGTTACACCATGGGATAATAAGGAAACCCATGAGAGAGATCCTTGCAAAACTACACTACAAAACATGTGAGTACCTATCACTACTCAAAAGGAAACAAATTAATGAAAAAAAAAGTAAATCAAGAGGAAATCCTTCTCAATTACACTTTCTTTGCTACATATTTGTGGAGGCTGCAAAAGCTTTTTGATCATCTCAGACATTCCTAAAAAGTAACGATATAAAGATTAAACAATAAGAAAATTAAAAAAAAAAAAAAAAAGGCAAAACTGTGGTTCTGCTTTGTATTTATGGGAAGATTCCTTCATTTTATTCAGTCTGAGAGTTTCTTGAAAAGGCTATAAAAATACATCACCAACTTTAATGCGTTTTTATTTTTAACTGCGAAAGCACGTAAAGTGAGACTGTACCCATCTCCTCCAGTAGTCATGTTTTATTAATCTTTATTGCCTTCTGTGTTTCTATGGAATACATTTTGTTACCTGAGTGTCAGTTATGCTTACAAGGGGTGTTGTTAAGGTGCAAATGCTGATAGATGCTGTGTATGTTTGCTACTGGTGTTGTAACCTAGAGGGTAACAGAACAGATAGGCCCAAACAGCTTCTGTATCTTCTAGAGAGCTTCTTCACTTAATGCAGAGACCTTTCTGTCAAGGACTCCACATAGGTCGGTATCCAAAAGCCACCTAGAATGACCTGAAGCACGGGTGCCTGTTCTGCTAGCTCTGCCATTAAAGGTCTTCTTCGATGCTATTTTCACCTCTCTTTAATTCCTAGTATAAACCTGGACTTATCAGGCTGAACTGCAAAGGCAATGGAGGTTTTTACTCTGCCTGAGCTGCACTTTCCCTCTATACTCTTGTTCTGTTATTGCCATTCTACAAACTGAGATTCATTCTAGCTATATCTGTCTCTAAATAGACGGACATCCTGCACAGAGCAAATCTTTCCCTCATCTAAATTGCTTGTCTCTCCTTTGCCTCTGTTCCTTGTTTTTATTCCCACACGCAACCCTGGCACCAGCATAAGACTCTCTTGGACAGAAAACAAAATCCTTTAACAATTCCCCAACCTAGAAGCCTTGCTGGGGAGGAAATGGGAAACCTCTTCCCCTTCATTTTTGCTACTAGTAGCTGAATCAATGGAGGTCATTATATTCCTTGCCCAAGAAGTCAAGGGGTCAAGAAAGAGCAGCTTTGTTGAGGAGTTGCTCCAGCCTGATATTATGGATTTGAACAATGAAAACAGACCTGAATTGTGAGAACCCATGTGAGATTATTTAAGGCAAGATAAAGTCATTTTAATCATTGCTATTGCAAGTGGGATTTGGATCATGAAGGGCACCCCTCTCGTTAGAACTCTGGATAGAATTAGTGTGCTGAGCAGGAGGAGGGAACAGAAGGAGCAGAAGCCAGACTAAAACAGAGCTGCCAGAGCTCTGGGTGATGAAAATTCACCTCTGGGGGTCTAGGTGAATCACCAAGTGACAGAGCTTGGGTCCCCCAAAAGTCCCCTCATATCAAAGGCCAAGATAGATGAGAAAGAGGTGAGTTTTTTACTGACTCCAGGAAACTTCTAACTTGTCCTGTGGAAATGCTGATCCCTTACACCAGGGCAGTTACTCTTGAGGCATTAGGAGAAGAAGTTGTGGTGGTTCCTTCTTTTCTTCCTGCCTGCCTTCCTTCCTGCCTTCCTGCCTTCCTTCCTGCCTTCCTGCCTTCCTTCCTGCCTTCCTCTTCCTTCCTGCGTGCCTTCATTTTTTTTCAATTCTGTCCTTTATTAAAATTAGAATCACCTTAAACTCCAAGCCAAAAAGGGAAAATATTTTCCTCCTTCCATTTTAGAACCCTCAGAACTGAGCATTTAGAAAATTTGGGGGTTTTGCAAGTTTCAGTGGGAAAAGTAAACATGTTGAAAGGAATCTTCTCAGATATAGCTCCAGATTGAGTCACTGACATCTTCATCTGGAAAACAAGCAGATTCATTCTCATAACTTTCTTGTTGTTTCCATTATGCAGAAGAAGGCATGCCTGGATTCATCTCATATTTGTTTTGGTATCAAACAAAATCAACCTTCACCATGGAGCCCATGTTGGTGCCTTATTCTCTCCATTTACTAACCTAGGAGTTGTTAAGTTTCTGTTTAATATGTCTACTTAAGATGCTCAAAATCAAATTATATGACCAAAACCAGGGCAACAGGAAGGGTGCACCCTCCTCCTTAGACATAGAGCAGCAGCTTGTCAGATATTTGTGTTGCAGATGAACCTTGGTGTGTGACCACAACCTGGGGCAGACGCAAAACAAAGCATGGCTAGACCGTGATGGAGTAGCACACATGCTTTCAGTTCCTGATATTTAGCAGAAAAATAGGGATCCATTTGGCCATGGCAGGCCTGGTCACATGTCAAAGCCCTGTGTCAACGTGTGACCTAATATTTTTAATAGATCTAAGACATTTTCTACATGACCTAGAGGAAGTTACCTTGATTTTGCTAAAGTGGTTGCTAAACTCATGAGGTGAACAACAAATTATAAAGGTGTTTGGTGAGGGTATCTTTCCACTATTTGGTTTTCGTAACGAGATATTGTACAGTGCTTAGGTGTATATAAAATTATCTGGAAGCTCTGGACAGATTTTTTGTACAAGATATTCAGGCACCCAAAATCATAAGTTAGCCACTGAGGTACTTTTGAAAATCCCATTAGATCTCTGATTTGCATCTTTAGGCATCTCATTACCTTTAAAAATGTTGTTGCTTGTGCCACTGAGAATTGGATCTTTTGCATATTAGACTCTGTTCCACAAATGTCCAAAAGTTACACTCATTTTATTGTATTAAGGGGATAAAATACATAAAATTTGAAAGACATCAGCTGTCAATTCAATCTCAATCACAAAAAAACAACACAATCACTGTCCTTTTGTTTCTTTGTTTCTCTTTCTAAAATTCCTGTAATTATATGCAATTACATATTATGCTGGAAACTGGCTCTCCGAGACAAAGAATCTGATTTTTTTTTTTCTTAACTTTACAAAATATGCAATTTAAAAAAGTGAGCAGTTTGAGTGTGGAGAAAAATGAGGCTACAGCTGTAGGATTTTGTTATGCTTTTAGTATCAAATCACAAAACCCATTACATTATTCATCCTACAGGCAGGACTTGTGCTGCAAACACTGAATACAATTGCGTACCTTAGGAAAAGGGATGTGTGGTTTTTAATTGCCCTGATTTAAACAACCCTTAATTTCATTAGCTTTTTTTTAATATGGGAAATCGAAACAGTTTATTTTGAAGCATAGATATGAACCACTGATTTTTTAAAAATCCTAGACTGTGCATTACACTATACATATGCATATGCCTATGCATATGCATACACACACACATAAACCAAAAGTGTATGATTTATATTAAACATGTGCATGTGAACATGTGCACACACGCAAACAGAAAAATAACTTTTTCTTTCCTATCACTGTAGCATCCAAACCTCAAAAAATAGGAGTCCATATGAATCAAGGGCTTTCAAAAACTAAATCCCAGTAAAGTCATACTTCTGTCCTGTGTTTGAAATATCTTGGTTTTGTCATAGGCTATAATTCAAACTACTGAGTCGTAAAATTAATCCTTTTTTTTTCAGTGATTTTGTTTTTAATGTTGCTTTACTTCAGCTATTGGAAAACTGAGCAAGCTGTAGGCGGGAGGATAAGTTTCAGTGTGCATCTGTGGGATGTAGAAGAGCACACATTTCATTCTCATTAACTTCAGGTTTATCACAAGAAAAATATCTTTGTATAATGGTATTATACCATGTTGCATATTCAGAACTCTTAAACCTGAACTGTATTTAGGAACAAACGGTCAAGCCAGGAGATAAATTCTTTAATTTGTGCATGGCTATGCGTATGAAACTGGTGTGTGGTTAGTATGCTTTGCCTGTCGAACATATGGAAGGGTGTGCATAGGATACTGTTGTAGCCATACTGTTACACTATGGTTGCATGTCCTTCATGTTATCTACCATTAAGCTCTAACCTGTATATCTTTTCGAAAGAGAACATGCATTCTCAGACACGGACACTGAAACATATAAAATCCTGAGGAAAAAAAGTTGCTGATAATGGCTGTGACAAACAGATGATTTAGTTGATATAAGCCACTTCAAGGTTTGATCCTACACAAAGCAGCTTTGGCCATTGCTTTCAGCAGAGCCTAAGTTAAGTATCTGCTTATTTAAGCCAGCTTTTCCCATAGTGCTGGGCCACTTCAGAATTGCTCTCCTTTTGTGGAAGATTCTCCTAATTTGAGATCCTCTGTAGTCAAAACATTAAATACCAGAGGCGCTTGTCAGAGCCATACAAGTCCTGTCAGTTTTGCAGCAAGCAAAAAAAGCCAGGTAGAGTATTTTGTATGTCTTAGCCTGGTTTAATCTCACTCAGATAATCTGACCTCTCAGGATGTTTATTTTGTTTTAACACAACAGTGCGTTTGTCCAGGATTCTTGGTAATATGGAAGCTATTGGCAGGGCAAACATAGGTTACAACAGAGATGTGAGCTTTGTCCTTTGTCCTTTCAAAGGGTTAAAACTGGAAAGAAAAAAAAAAAAAGACAAAAAAAAGAGGGAGAGGAAAAGAAAAAATAAAAGGTTAGTGTTTTCTGTCCATTAAAGAGAGCATTCTGCTCTGAAACCAAATTGGTCATGCATTCTTCCTGTGTTTCCTGGCAGAGAGGAGACTGACTGCAGCACCTGCCTTCCCTGAGCACCCGTCCCGCTCCCTCACTGCCCTCACCCTGCTGGATCTGTCACTTATTACCCCACTCACTCACGGGACCAAAGGAGCTTTGAGACGCTGATTTTCCTTAGTTAGCTCCATATGAAATTCCTCCTGGAGAGTAGCTGGAAGTTGTTGGTCTTATTTTTTTTTTCCTTTTTCTTTTTTTCCAGTCTTGCTTTTTTTTTTTTTTTTTTTTTTTCCAGGACAAAACTCTGCTCATTCTGGGTGAAGGACCTGGATACTACACAATTTTTAGGGGGGAAATGGATAGTGCCCTGTTTTGTTCTTCTCCCTCACATTTTCTCTCAGTAACTGCTATCAAAATTTTTAAAAAGAATTGTTTTCTTTTGCTGAAGAGGTGTGCTTAAACTTTTTTTTCTTAAATTCCATTAAAAAATTCTCTTCAGCAATTTCTCTTTAATACTTTGGATTGCCTGGTTTTCAGCTTCCTTCCACAGATTTATCTCCAGTTTTAATTTCTTAGCTCAGCCATTGCATCTGGGAAGTGAAATGATAACAAAATTATCCATTTTCTTACAAAGGAGAAGACACTTCCACTAAAAATCGTATTTCTTTAACTTGGTCTCAAATTTAAGGAGGAACCCCCCCCGTTAACACCAAAAATTTCTGTCTGATATATTCACTGGCAGGAATATTTTAAAAAGCCAATGCTTTTCTCCAAAACAAATGTACCAAAACCTTCCACTTCAAAATGGGAGTGTTTCCTTTTCTGTGATTTTCCTTATTGAATTGTTACCATCTACAAAAGAATAAGGCAGCTTCTAAAATATTTTTAGCAATTATTAATTTATTTATGAAACCTTAATATGTTTTATTCCCTTTCACTTTTATGCAGAAGCAATTTATTGAGACTGAATCCATCCCCCAAGCATCTATCCAATGAAAAGTCCATATTCCATGAACTGAATTCTCCTATAATGCAGCAGAAGAAAGATGAAATTCTTAGCTTGCAGTAGGTGTCCCATTTTTTCCTTGCCACTGATCACTCTAGGACAGTTTTTAGGGAAGTAGGCTGTACGATCTTCAAGTGACAAGGATTAGGTGGTATGGATTGCATGGTATAAGGATTTCAAGAATACAAAACCCAGTGTGACCCATCCTGGTGTGCTGGTACCATGCGAGTGGCCAGACTAACAAGTGAGAATGGCTCTGAGCAATGATGTCAGCTCAGAGAAAAATGATTACCAACAAAACCAAGCTGATCTGACTGTGCTTTGTTTCCTACTCCTGCTAAAGACACTTTCATCCTTTCCTTACCCCATTCTATGCTCATTGCAATAGGACAAGATTCATCCATCTCCTAGCAGAGGCAGGTGAGTTTATGCATGTTTATGGACGACTTGTGGAAAAGAAAAGCGTATGCCATTCCCTCTAAATGATGAAAACTCTTTTTATTTCAATGGTCATGTAAAGTTGAAAGGAAAGAAACCAGGAAAAGGCTCTGACCACATTAGTATTGATGGCACATTTCAATGTTGCTTTTTCTTTTTTTAAAATGGGAAAACCCCCACATTTTCAAATTCAACTGTTGCACTTAAGCATGTCAGAAACAACTGAAAGAAGTGGCTATAGAAAGTGTAATAAAACAAGGCAATTTGGATAATTTTAATGAAAGATAAGTGAAAAGGCATATTTATCCCATTCTCATGATATTTGTGATCTATTAGGGCTAGCAAAATGTTTTTGACTTTAGCTGAAAAGTACTGCAGAGGTATTGTTTGGTGTCTCAGTGGAAGAGGGCTGAAGAATTTCTACTCTTTGCCAGAAGAAACAGGGGAACCGAAAGCTGGCTGCAGGTGGATCCTATTATAACCTTGTAATAACACATGTCAACAAGCAGTGATTCTGAGAATTTTGAAGGTTTATCCAGTGTCTCAGCTTCCATTTTGCACTGTGTACATGTGCTGTGGTTGTATCATCTCCTGAACAACGAAAGCAGCTTGGGAGAGGCATTCTCTCTATATCAAGTTGTCACATCCTCTTATACACAAAATTGCCAGGTCTCTGACAAGCTCATATTGTAGTGAAACAAAAGAAAAAAGTCGAATCATTAATTTAAATTTTCCTCTTAATAACTGACTTAAGAGGAAAACATGGTTTCTTTGTCCTCTGGAATATACCTCTTCAAGTATCACCTATGGCCTTTTATCTGCATGCATTTTCTTGGTTGCTTTTTTCCAATGAAGCATGAGTGCACACATGCCACCAACCCCACCAATGTTATTTAATTTGAGGGCTTGAGGGATACTTTCTCTTATGAGATTCAGTTGTGTCCAGTTTGGTGCTGCCAAGCCTTTGGCAATCTGTTTAGATTCTCCACATCCAGAACCATCTCCAGGAACACACTGGGCTGAAAGATAGATGGTTCTTAAATAATTTTGTCCTTACTGTTCAGATTGATATCTATGAACAGATGTTCATTATAAGGAAAGCATTATAAGGAAAGCTGAAATGCAGATGGTATAGAAAAAGTCTGCTCAGGTTCAGTCTGGGTTGCCTTCTTTAATACTTAACACTGTTTTCACTGAAATGCTGGGTCTATAGGAATGCATTGCAAGGTTTTAAACAGAACACCCCTACCCCCTTGTGGCACAATGGCATTTCTGGAATGGAAATAAACCCATATAAAAATTGCTTTCTCTGGTTATCAAAAACACCTTAATCGGGTGATGAAGCAACCCTGGACAGCTGTGTCATTCCCTGTTCACACTGAGCTCTTTAGGGCTTAGCCCAACTATTCATGCAGTGTCCTACAGTGAGAATTTAGACCTATGCTAAAGAAATCGAATCAACAAAAACAATAGATGAAAGCTGAAGAGCTGGTATTATTTTGGCTTTTGTCCACTTGTTTGTTTTCCTCTCTATTGTGTTTTAAATGTCAATCGTTGCCACTGAATCAGCTCAGCTTTTGACCATGTATTATGCAGAGGGTTATGGTACATTGTGTTTCCAGGGCATGACATGTGGTGGAAGGTTGGTTCAGGATGAATTCAAATGGGTGACACTTCCACACACAGCGAGGTCAATAAAAAATCATCTTGAACAGATTTCAGCAGAGATGCCAAAACTGGCCAGATTAGAGTACTTCTTTCTTTAGACAATGGCAGAGTTACTTTATCTGCTTGTAAGTGAAGCAGCACTATTACTGCAGTAATAATTACATTGGTAGCATAAACACAGTGGAGTAAAGATACTATTAAACATGAACAAGTATCTCAAAAAAAAAAAGTCTGATCACAAATTTTTATTCTCAGTTGTTCCTTGACTATATATATTGAATAAGAAACTCATGGAGAGAATGTTTTTTATGAGTTCGAAACTAGTTAGAGGCACTTTTCTTGTATCCACTGATATAGATACAAGAAAATTATTAGATTAGAGCTGAATATATCCATTGTCAAGACTGAATTCAACAGTGACAACTAATTTAGGACACCTCCATGCCTTGTTTCTGGTTTTATAGAGGTCACCTTTGACTTTCAGAGCAGTATAAATCTGCATTTCATCAGCTACAGGGGAAGCTGTGGATGGGTGCCCTGAACTTGGGGAAATGATCACCCAAAACACTAACTCTGATCATTCACATGCTTTTGTACAATATTTCCTTATCAAAGAATTTGATGCTTGTGGGTTTCTTGGTTTGGTTTGTGTTTTAGTTTGCTTTGGTTTGGGTTTTTTGTTTATTTAAACATCACCTAATGTATATTTGGTACTAATGAGAGCCTAGGAGTAAACTCAAATAGCAATTAGATAATAGCAGCAGCTCTGGGTCATTTCCAGATTTTGTGCTATATGTGTTTAGTGTCTTTCAAAATCCCCCTGTCCAAAGTATCATAGAAACTCAGTCATATTTTATAAGAATAAATTGTTTGGCTTTTTCATTTGCAGGTAAAAGATTGAAGACATAATTTTTACATGGAGTACCCTAAAGGCTCAGAAACCAGAAGGCAAATAGAATGAACCCAGAATGTACTCCTTTATTAAGGATCATGTTTGCTAAAATAGTCTCACGCTTTTTGAGGCCTGACTCATAAGAATGCTTGAACTTCAAGATATTGCAGTCTACTTGCCATCCTCAAGGCCTTCTTTCAAGAAGGATGATTTTTGATTTTGCGATGCATCTGTTTATACAAGTAACAGCCACTGCATATGTGGTACTTTGCCCGAGTGCACACAGCTCAGAGGAATTGATATGAACTGCAACTTTGACTTCTTCATTTTTTTATTTTAATGTCCAGAAGTTAAGAATAAATGTAGGTCTCACTGGGAATGGTAATGTCCTTCTATTCTCATAGAATACAGTATACTTCAAAACATCATCTGAGATGTTTTTCTTTCCTGTCTTATTACTAACCCATAACAGTCATTTTCGGGTACTTTCAGTCATGCAATTAAAGCATTAGTTAGATTTTTTTTCCTTTTCTTTAAAATTACACAAAGAACATTTAATTCTTCCTTCCAAAAACTATCTGAAAATTGAATAAGGGAAAAAAACAGATTTTCTGTTTATGCAGGTCATGTTGGGATTGTTTAGACAAGTAAATATTTTTTATTCCACAAATATGGATGAAAAACCAGTCACAGATAGTGATTGGGGTATCTGATGGCATTTCCTCATGCAGTTGCTGGTGCCATGTACTGCACAGCTCTATGTGCAGTTGCAGCACACAGAAAACTATTCTTTTACTGGGCAGAAGGAAAAAGCCCCACCAAATGTCATTGCACAGTTTTGGAGCCTGCACATCATGTAGGACAAGAATAAATGGTTTCCCTGATAGGGCAGAGCTGGAACATCGGCAGTCATTCATTCCTGATTTCTGGATGGGTGAGGTAGTTTTCTGGCATTTGGGATAAGTCCCATCAGACACATTGCATTAGAAGAGTACTGTCAGCACTGTCACATCCCAGCCTTGGAGAACAAGCCTGTCCTGGTTTTGGATTAAACAGAGCATCAGAAAAGAGAGAAAACAAAGCAAATCTATTTCTTGTAACATTTATGCTTTTCATATGCACATAAATAAAAATAACACCTAGAAAAGGCAGATGCATTCTTGCTTTCTTGCCTAGACCTTGCTTGACTGAAGATGTGACAGAGGTGTGAAGAGGTTTATTGTAAATGTGCACAAATGACTAAGCATATTTGTGCTTTCCTTCAGAGCAGAATTACTAAAATATAAGCAAACTGTTATTTAACTTGTGGGCACCTCTCCAAGCTGACTTACTATCATTATGTCACCTCCTTTACGCTGCTATGTAACACAGCTCATTACCCTTCAAAGCTGGAATCACTCTGACTTCTGCTGGATTTATTTGGTGGCTTCAGATACATAAGATATATGCAGTATATAGAATCAGAATGAATGTTAGCATGGGCTCTAAACCGCTAAGCTGATGTTAAAAAATCCCTTCAAAGAGAAGACATTAACCCACAAGCTCTGTTTGTTAAGATCCCTAATCTTGCCCAGCTAATCCCTGAGATTTTCAGCATGTCACTCTTCTCAAAACCTGTTTGACCCCGTTCAGGTAACTTCATTTTTCTTGTGTTCACTGCTCAGAATCTGAGCAGCCAAAGTAGGTACCAGAGCCATGTGCTTTCAGCTTAAATAGGCATGCTTATTTCCTAAATGCTCAATGGCTGTTTAAAGGGAATAGCTTAAAGTCCAGCTATATTATTCTTTAGATCCTTATGAGGCAGGAGCATGCGACTTTGTTATTCATTTTCAGAAAAAGGGTTAATTTAATGCAATAATTTATTTGGATCTAGTCAACATGTCCCTATTTGAAACATTGCACTGCACTATTAAACAGATACTCCAGAGGTGATTGAATTGCACTGATGGACGACTTGATATTTTAATATATTGGGTAAAAAGCTTTCCTTTTTTTTTTTAGTATGAGAGATGTGATGGTAAAGTGGTGATGCTTTACACAAGAATCTGGTTCAGCGATTAGGATGTAGGTAAATCAAATATTTCTAACATTGTTTGAGAACATGTCTCCCATTAATTTAAAAAAACATCTCTAGGGGTAGTTTCTTAAATTAAACTTAATGATAGCATGCATCAGTTAAGATCTATTAGATCCAGAAGACATTAAAACATTTATTAAAATGATGGGTTTCATGCTTGCACTGTTTATAAAGTTTAAACATAATTTTTCCAATTAACCTGTCCCCTTTCTTAACAACACAGAAGCATTTAATAACAAAGATAATGAGAAGTTTCTCTGAAGTAGTCACAGGAATGTTCACATCAGTTATTTTGACATGTAAATAGCACCTCCTGTTCCTCTTCACACCCTGTGTGACCCATAGTCATGCTGTCTGGGACTGTGAAGTTCTCATATCCACTGATTCAATCCCAACGAGTGAAAGGGCCATGAGAAAAGATAAAAAAATATTTCAGGCAGTATTCTTGCCTCTTCGTTTGCTGGAAATGCTCTGCCACTCCTTCATTTAAGCGGTATTATGCTGGCAAAGGACTTAATGTGTTAAATGAGTGTAAGCTGCTCATGACAGAGCTTCACTTTCACTGCAGGTTGCTCAATGAGTGTTTGGTGTAATGGATCCCAACCTTAGTCTGGGCTTCAGAATCTGCCAAAGAGCAAAAACCAACATGAGATGAGATCCTTGGCACTTCTGACAAGCTGTATGAGAAGCTAAACACCAGAACCCTGACCAAATTACAGCTGCTCATATTAACATCCTTCCAGCCTCTGCGAGGTGGGAGAGTTGCAAGTTTTATCACTGTCTTGGGTTCTGTATTTCCTAGCCAAGCCTTTAAGAGAAATCCCCCTGAGCTCACGTCAGCAGTTCAGTAGCAAACAAGAGCTAGTTTGCAAAAAAGAGAAAAAAAAAAAAAGAAAGAAAAAATCTGGAAAGTTTGAAAACATTTTAAATTTTTTAGGGCATAAACCAACTTCTAGTTCACTAGATTTCATCCACTGAAGCACAACAGTGAGAAAGTATGTATATGGAAAGCACTGCTCACATAGCACTATGTATTTGTATAAATACATGCAGTATGTAGAATCAGAATGAACGCTAACAAGGGGTAGGTTTGAGGAGAGATGCAAGAGAGAGCAAAACATGGCTGTTGAAGGGTGGAGCAAAAATGTAGAGAGGAAGCTTGAGAAGGCAGAAAGCAAGCTGCGAGGTCTGGACAAATAGGCAAACAAGAAGCTGAAAATTGCAGAGCTGAGGATGTGAAGAAAACAGGATTAGTTCAAGGAAGGAAAGTGTAGTGGGCAGAAAAGGCAGCAGCAGTTATAAGGTATTGAGGCAGGGACATGGAAGTAGGACATGGGGAAAGGTTAGGAGCAGGTGAGGTAGGGGAATGCAAAGGGAGCGATGCAGGTGTGTCAAAACCAGCAAGATCTGAAGAAGAGGAATAGTTCATGAAAGACAAGGAAGAAGAGAGAAGAAGCTGTACAGACAGCGGCAATGAGGCTTCTTCTGCGGAAGATGGGACTACTCATGCTGCCTGATCAGAGTTTCTTCCCTTTCCTAAAAAGTCCAATTTAAGCCACAGTTTTTTAATAGATACAGAGAAAGCAGACTGTAGTATTATCCAGTATATCATAATTGCAATCTTTGCAGAATAACAGCTGTATCTTCAATCAAAGCAATATCCAGAGTATCTCATCTAATTCAAACATGGCAATGAACAAAGAATCTCAGGAGAACCGAGACTGCAGTACCTAAAATGAAGTCTAACTGCAGTTGAATAGGAGTCCATTGTAGGTCTGGTCTAGTCTATTCTAGTCTAATTTAGTCTGTTCTGTATTCCATATGCCTCACACAGGTCGCTCATACTTACCCAATTTAAAAAGTTGCAGATTGGAAGAGATGGAAAGGAGGCTATTTTAGCTAATAAGGAGAAAGGAAAGTCTGACACATGTGAAGAGATAAGAAGAGCAGGACTCTATTAGTTTTACACAAAAGGCTTTGAAGGAATAAGTTTACAGAGGAGGGAAGATAATAAGCAGGCAGAAAGGAGAAAAGCTTTTTAAACAACTTGAGAAAGCTGGCAAAGCAACAACTGCTTGCAAACAAGCGAACAGTAATTTTAAGCTGGAAATTAGGTTTCCAACCACCAAAAAAATTAAACTCTGGAGCAGTATTTCAATAAGATCACTAGGACACAACAAATCTATCTAGCTTAAAGATGAGACTTGATAAATTTATAAAAGGCACCTTATGATATACTTGTCTATGTTAGAGGGTGACCTAGACTCAGTGATCCAAGCAATCCATTCCAATCCTATGTTCTCTTTATTTACACTTTTTCTGTCCTGACAGAAAAAAAAGCAGCTAGTGAATACATACAATTATATCAAAAGGAACCGAATGCATAAGTCAAAGGAACCAAATGCATAAGTCAAAGTTGCCCTGAGGCGGTTTTAACTTGAGCAACTAACTTTTGAAGGGCCCAGCTCTTCTGTTGTTGTTGCAGAATTCTTGCTGACATCCTTAGGAGGCCCATGTGTGGACAGATTGCTGAGTATGAAGTGGAAATTGGCAGAATGGATCAGAGAGGAGAATATAGCCCTCAGCAAATCTCTTTGCATCTTGCTGACCTTGGCAAGTATACAGCTATTTTTCCCAAGTAAGATAAGATGCTTTTTAACCATCTTCTTCAGTAAATAAGGCAGAAAGATGGGAACATGTCTTCAGAGACTTCCAGTCTCCTTGTTTCTTGCTCATATTTATAGACTATTTTCATTTAAGACAGCACAGAAAACAGAAAAAAGGATACTATTCTATTCTTGGCTCCGGGTGGCTGCGGGTAAGATATTTTGTGATGTAAATACTAGAAAGGACAACTAAGGTCAGTGTTCTGCTAGCCCTGCTGCTCATCAACAGGGAAGAACTGGTGGTGAGTATCGCCATAGATGGTAGTTTAGACATGGCGAGGCTGCAGGATCTGGAGGAAGGCTTGAGAAGGTGGTTCCTGAGTTAGAACAGTGGACTTCAGGAGAACAGACTAGGTCAATAGAAACTGCTATGCAGACTCCCCTGAAAACGGCTAGGAAAGGAGGAGGTGCTGTGGAGAGCTGACATACTTTTAAAGAAAACTTACCAAAGAGCAGCAGAATAAATGCTATATGTTTGTGCAAAAAGAGCAAGAACTCCACCAGGTCTGCTTGGCTGATCAAGAAACTTCTTGATGAACTAAAATGTTGAAAGTGAGCATACACAAAGTGAAAATAAGGAAGAGAAACAAAGGAAGAGCATAAAAGCTTTGCTTGTGCTCTAAGGATGAAAGAAAAAGACCAAAGCCCAGCTGGCACTAAGACAGAGAAAAATAATAGCAGCAAGAAGAGAATCCACAGGTGTGCCAGTAGTAGAAGGAGGTTCAGAGAAAATGCAAGTCCACTGCTGGAAACAACCTAAACAACTGGAAACAACTGCAGGCAACAACTGACCCATCAGCAGTACGTAAAAGGCTGAAGTGCACAATGCCTCCTCTGTATCAGTTTTCACAAGCAAAGACCACTCCAGACAACTGTGTATTAACATAGCTTGGAAGGGAGAAGTGGAGCCAAGAGCGAGGAAGAAGTATCAAAGAGTGATACAAGGTGCTACTTAGAAGACCTAGATGCTATCAAATCCAGTGGACCAGATAGGATACATTTGAGCATATTAAAAGTATTAGCTGATGTGGCCGAGTAAAGCCTCTGTCTCTCATTTATGAATAATTGTGACTATTAAGAGGAGGTGTTGGTGACTGAAAAAGGCTAATATTTTCCCCATCCTCAGGAAAGGCACAAAGGAGGAGCTGAAGAACCATGAGCCAGTCAGGCCAGTCAGGTTGTAGACTGATATGAACTGGAGTAATCTGAGGGTCAACAGTAGAATTTATATTGCTCTCTACAGCTTGCTGAGGAGGGGACATGGAGAGGGAGGTGATATCAGATGATAAGATGCTTAGGAGTAGTACAAAGCTGAATATTACAAAGCTTTTATTTGCCAAGAAACACTGAAACTACAGTTGATGCCCCAAGCCTGTCAGTTTTTAAGTAGCATTTAGACAATGCACTTAATAACATTCTCAAACTTTTGGTCAGTCATGAAGTGGTCAAGCAGTTGAACTAGATGATCATTGCAGATCCCTTCCAGCTGAAATATTCTATTCTGTTCTGTTCTGGTCTGGGCTCATCTGGTCTGCGCTCATCTGGTCTAGTCTACTCTAGTCTAGAGTTTGCAGTATTGTGCTTCTGGTGAGAGACTGTATCTCCAGACATTCCCTCCAGTCATCGTCTCTGTGATTCCGGGATCCCTCTGTATCACAGTTTCCATGTCTTTAAAACAGTGATAAAATGCTTATCTTCTTTGAAAAATAGTTCAATAGCTACTAATAAGAAAAGACAAGTAAGTGGAAGACAATATTAAAATAACCAACTACATGTATCAATATAGCTAAACTCAATGACAACTTTTAATTCAATATATGCCTGTATTTTTTTCACCATAAACTGTATTTTTAATGAGAATGTTTCAGGCTGAAATGTGGAAACTTAAACTTAAAGGGTGGGAAACATGATATTTTGGCAATTTCAACCCCAGCAGATTTTAAATAGGAAATTTGTCCAAAATTCCAAAATAAGAGCAATTAAAAGAGGTCAATTCTAGATTTCCTTTACATTCAGTAAAGAAAGAGATTCTGATAGAGTGTGATTCATCTGACCTATTTTAGACATCTACTCTAAACTGAGATGAATCACTTCTACTAGTGCCAATCGCTTTACAGTGACTATAAAAGGAGTCAAGGGTGACCAGCTGCTGTGGAGAAGTCTGCATTTAGCTGCTTACATCTTACCCAAACAGAAACATTCTAACTCATTACTAATGGTTATTTCCATTTTGGCTATTATATATAGCAAAGTATTGTTGAGTTTTATGGAATATGATTCCTGACATTTGCTTTGTGGCCCTCTGAAAACTGGACGTTGCTCCAAAATCATTTAAGCATGCAACCACTGAGATTTGGGGCTGCCTCAAGTAATCACCACATGCTGAAGAAGAGCAGGAATATTGCAAAAGCTATGCTGACCTTACTTTGAGGACAGGATTGGATCAGATGACTTCCAGAGATCCTTTCTAATCTAGATTATTCATTATTCCATGATTCTGTGATTAGCCTTCATTAACTTGGGGGTTTTTTTTGGTGTTTTCTTTTTACTTTTTTTTGTTTGTTTTTTATAAATTATTTGTACTTTCAGCTTCCACAATATCTCAATGTAATTACTTATGCAATGTGATTAGGTTTTATGAAAAGCAAGCAAAAAAACCCAAAAGAAGTGCAATGTTCTGTTTACTTTAAATCTGTTGTCAGATCACTTAATTGAACTCCTGCTCTCTGAGTTGACTACTGCACCGTTTCAAGAATTAGGTAGGTTATACAGTATATGCTAGTGTTGCTGGCATTGACTGTTGCTAGGGAAGTTAGTTTGGAATAGTTTTCTTAAACAAGAAAATATTTAGCTTTCTGAACTTTTCCTGCACTGTATTTACAGAAAAGGACAAAAATCTCAACAACAGCAAGAAAAATAACAATAGAATAATAAAAAATAATTTCCTCAAAATTGGTTTGGATCAACCAAAGTAGTTTACTTAAATTTCACATCTTTTACAGTGCATACATTATTTTAATGGATGTTTCTAAATGACACCTGAAACTTTCCTTTAAAGCACTTTGAAACAGGACGAACTGGCAATCAGAAAAGTAGAATCAACAATTTTTGGAAATTGAAACTTTGTTGAAAACGTAATGTTCTTATCTTATCTTAAGGAATTTATGTTATATAATAAAAAATCAAATCAAAACAAAACCAAACAAACCCTATCAAATCCAAATAATAACAATAGTAATAATAAAGAAACTGTCCAGAAATTTCTAGTTCGCTCTATTTGCTCGGTATATCCAGCACAATTCATTAAGAGATTGCTCCTTACTAAAGTCTTCATGCAGTTTACACTTCATTTTGATGTGCAGAAAATCCATTTTAAAAAATACTTACGCACACACACAAAAAAAAAAAAAAAAAAAGAGGAATTGTCTTATACAATTAAAAATAGAGGAAACGTATCCCTAATGGAGATCTTATTACATTGAGAAAAGTCTTCTGGAGGAGAGCGGCTGAGCAGGGAGCTGTGCAGCAGCCAGCTACGGAGAAACCAAATTAACGCTAATTATATTACAGCTTGCTGTTGTGCGATCAGTGTGACTTCACCAAAGGAACTAGGCAGCGGTGTCACTAGGTGGCACAGTTCTGACACATTTACAGATCATTACCCAGCGCTAATGTCACTTCGCAGGGAGCAGGGCTGGGGGAACAAGAGGGTCTCCGAACATCATTCAGCTATGTGTGATCTGTGAGTGGAAACTGCTTATCGCCTCCCGACTGGTAAGAGATCCAAGCTGAGCTCTGTCAGCCGGGCTTGAAATTAACAGCAAGAAGTTGAGCGTTTCGCAGAAATGGTGGTTAAATCTAAACGCAGCTGGGAGATAAAGGGGAAAAAAAGGTATAGTATTCAGTAAACGCTGACTTTTTAAGTTCTCAACAGTCAGCTTGGGTGAGGTGGTCTGTTGGACAGTTATGGCTCAGAAACATTGATTTCTTCAGAGAGCTAAAGGGTAGACCTCTGTCATCCATCTTTGACTTGAAAACCCATTTGTCAAAGTCAACTATTACACCTCATTCATCCGATAACAAGCAAAGTGTGAGCTCCCACTCCTGGCTCCATCATATACCCTTCTCCTTGGTGCTACCACATCGCTCAAACCCTGTTGCCGGATATAAACCAGAAGGATAGGAGGTGGCTGCTCCTGAAGGCTCTACAGCCACTTCAGATTTCCTGACAGCCCTGCTTGAAAAACAGCCTGAATGCAGTTTCAGTTACTCATAATTATTTACACTAACCTTGCAAGAAAATACTTCTTGCCCTCCTCCCCACATTTTCTTTGCTTGCAGACCTTCCATACAGAACTGAGTCTCAAGAGCCTCAGTATTTCCATTTTTTACAGCTTGAGTACATAATATGCTTGAACATATTCATTAGCAGGATGAAGTCATAATAAATATGTTTTTAAAAGATTGAAAAGGGACAGATAAAAAACCCAGAACACTAAATTGGTTTTCCAGTCACCACACCTGATTTGCCAATCTGTTGGTCACTCTTTATGTAAAAGGATAAGTTTCTCAAGATTTTATCAAAGGCTGATGAATGATTAATAGCCGGAATAAGTGTTCTATGGATTTAAGACTTCTGAATTATAAATGGCTATAAGTGCACTAATAGAGGACAATAGAGAGAGTAGTATGCCCATTATTTACCCACTGGGCATGGCAAAAATGGGTTAATCTTTAATAAAGGTGATCTATTAATTAGTGGTGACCCTTTACAAAGGATGTGTCTTTGACATGAAGGTATTTCTATGGAAATCTGTGCGGTTACCTTCTAGAATCCTCTCGAGAAAAGAGGGGATATTACTCCTAAGTACTGACACAGTTGTCGATAGCAAATTTTATTTCCAGCAGCAAGAAAACCATTGTTGTGCTTTGGCTCTCAGCCAGGATTGCCAGCTACAACAGGAACATGTTTGAGTTTTGGTTTTTTTCCCTAAAGAAACCATATTTTTGTTAAATAACTTTCCAGGAGGTGACTGGCAGATTTTAAGGGGCTGATGGCTCCAAGCTGCCAACTTACTTTTAAAGTTCCTTAATAACTAGTGCTTTGCCCAGGGCTGTTATCCAATTAACAGGAATTTATACTGAAAGTTTGTTATGCAATGACTGTGCTCATGACCATTACATGGTATCAAACCTACAACCTGTAGAACTAAGGGCATAAATTGAGAAAAACTTCAGGATTTGATTCCAAAGGAATGAACAAGAGTGCTTAATTTAGGGCTGTATATTTCCCATATGGATGGTCAGATGCCTCCAAATGGCAACCAGAAAGCATTTATGCTTAATATGTGAGATGTTAACAGCAGGCGAAGGTGTGTTTTACTCTGGAGTCTAGAGGTCAGTTCATCTTCAGATTGGTATTATTCAAACCACATCTCCTGTGAATGTGCTGTAATCTGGAGGCCCTTGAATACTCTTTTAGGGAATATAAATCATCCCATCAATTGAAACTGGACCAAAGTATGGCCAAGAGACAGTGTGTCATGAATGAAGTTAATCTGTTTACACTTGAGTTCATTGCAGACAGAACTCTACATATGCCTGTCTGTTGAAAGGTGTAATAGTTCTGGGGTATGTTCCGCTGAAGAAGAAAGGGTCATCTGAAGAAGAAAGAAATGCACCTGAAAAGCAGCCACTCTTTTCCAAAGGCAGTCTAGACAACAGGCTCGAATGCAGATGTCTTCTCCAAAGTTAGAGGTCATGACATTTACATAGAAACACAATTGGATGTGATGATACATCCATGTATCATCATACATGCTGTGTTAGATAGTCCTGAGAATGCAAATAATTTGTGGGGCAGAATTGAAGGATCATCCACACCAGCTGAATGCTCTAACTATGGCCTGATATTCTGGTGTTGATTGTGGGTGCCAGCCATAAATCACTCATGTGGCCTTAAGCTACAACACAGGTTCATTTCTCTAGTGCTGCTAATTCAGGGTTTGACAGTGAATAGGGAATGTCTGGGTATTTTTTCTTAGCTCTGGGAGATCAATAACTACATGAGAAATCATGGATCAGGAGCCAAGCTTGGAAACAGAAATCTCAAAATTAACCCCTATCCCAAATCTCTGACAGATTTTTAATGAGATTTCATTATTATGATGCAAATGTATGTTTGATATACTTACGCATGTCACTTACTATGTGCGTGTGTGCTTGCTCACACATATGCAGGCATGCATCTCTATATATTAAATACATAAAAATAAATTATAAAAATACATAGAAATATATGTATAAATTTGAGGTCAGACCCATTTGTTTCATTTATTCTGATGCAGCTCCAAGCACAACAGGGTTTCAGGCCATTAGCGCTTACACATGATCACAATACAAATATTAAATACTAATAATGACTGAGTCTTTCAGACAACTGAACAGTGTTAATATCAGAACCTTTTATTTAAACATTCAAAGCAATTGTTTTTATCCTTTACACACGCACAAGGATTTGTTTTAATTCAGGTCTCTCTTGTAACTGGCTCCCTCTTCACATTCTTCCCTACCTGCCTTCGAGTTGGTTTTATTTTTGTCCTCTCTTCTCTTAATCAAAATTAGACAGAGATTGTGTGTATCTGTTAAAAAAAAAGAGGGGTTTGGCTAAAAATAGTTCCCCAAGCCAGGATATATTACAGCAAACTGCTTTTGCCTCTGGATGTTAGTGGAGTTTCCTTTGTTGTCTTCTTTGATTGTTTCATTTATATGGCAGGTTAGACAACAGCAGACTCCTGTTATTGCCTTTTCTCAGCGGTGATTCTTTCTTTCTTTATTTTTTTTTAAGTCTTGGAGCCCCTGAGGACAGTCACTCCCTAACCACAGCTGGTGACAGGAGGAGGGTTTTTGTGCGTTCGATACTTAGAGCTGAGAGCTGACTGGTGAGAAGATTAACAGCAACGCTATTAAGTGGGATACACTGCCTCCATTTTTAAATTGCCTAGGCCTTTAATAAAAGGAGAGAGAGGAAAAGGGAGACAGAGAGAAGTCTTAACAGTATAACATCTTCTGTATGTTCACAATCCATTTCGCCAGATGCTAAATTACTTTCTTTCCCTTCCCCCTTCCATGCACCCGCCCCACTTTCTCTGCGTCTGGTGTCTAATGCAGCGTCTTATTGCTCGGAAAGGAGTCCTTGAATCAAATTGCAGAGGTGTTCCTTTACAAGGGAAGATTAGTGACCCAGGCTTCTGCAATAGAGTGTGCCTACGTGAATCCCAATTTCTCAGTCCCTGGGCTGTTTTAGAAAGTTTTTTTTCCAGGAACTTTGCATCATTAGCTACTTTCTGACCTTCCATTAGTCTTCTGGCTAGTACTGTCAGAGCAGGAAATGAGGATGAGCAGATCTCTAAGACGGAAAGGAAGGATTTGAGAAGCTAAACTTTTTCAGGGCAGTCAAATAAATTACTCAGGAATATAGATAGGAAACTAGCTCCCAGGACTCAAGTTAGGATATGGAAAGGACTGGAAAAAGTCACTTCTCTTTTACTGGGCACAGAGTAGTGATCTATGCCCCTGAACACTGGTGTTTTCTAAATCTAACATTTGTCTTTATGCATCTGCTATTCTGACAGGGTTATGTACTATTTCTGAGTTTGTCAGATGCCTAGAAATCAGGAATTTTGGTGTTAAGGAAATCTGGGAAAGAAGGAGCTGGTTCCCCACCTTGCCACAAGCTCTGTGAGCGACCTTAGAGGTCGAATATCAAGAGATACGTGACTCTCACCTTGGTATAGGTCATTTCTGGTTTTTAAATTCTGGAATACCATGAATAATCTTCTGGCTGCATTCATACTAAATGGCTCCTGAGCATTTCCCTGTACACTAGACCTTGGTCAGTTATATAGCTAAATTGTTATGCTTCCTCCAGTATGCCTCCAAATGCTCAGGCACAGCTTGGAGGTTATCACAAATCTGGGACAATTGCCAGAAGGCAAGCTGATGATAGTCACCTTCCACCACTTCAAGCTTTCAAAATCTACTTTACTGCCTAAGAAATTAAAGCTTTTGTAATGTACATCCCTACTGACTGCATAGGTAAAGCTAGCAGTGAAGCTCAGATTATCTGCAGCAAGGCCTTAGGAATCATAACTTGCCTGGCACAGACTGTCAGGTATATCTAGCTTTTAAGTGAGAGGAAAAACCCGTCATGCCTAACGCCTACTGCTCCTTTTCTGTGTGGCTGTGTTGCATTAGAAACAAGAACTAAGCTGTTGATTAGACTTAATAAGGACAACAGCAATCCAGAAAGTAATTTTGCTCATATTGTCCATCATTTAATACTGTTCAATTTGGATGCCTTTTCTCATACTTTTCTCAGGCTTCCCAGCCCTTGGATCATCTTTGGAGCCCTTCCCCAGTCTGTCCATGTTGTTTTTGTAGAGTGGAGACCAAAACTGAACACATTATTCCAGGTGTGATAAGCACTGAGTAGAGCGGGATAATGACATCTTTACCTCTACTGGTGATGGCCTTGTCGATATTCCATCAGCATCCTCTTGGTTTTCTTTATCACAGGTGCACACTGTTCACTGTTATTGAGCTTATGTCCTCCAGGACCCTGAGGTCCCTTTCCACAGAGGCATTCCCCAATTGGGTAGATCTCAGCCTGTGTTGCACTCCTGAACTACAGTTTTCTAGGTGCAAGACCTTACACTTGTTTTTGTTAGCCCATTCTATGATTGAACTCCATAAGATTCTTGTTAGCCCACTCTTCCAGCCTGTCCAGGTCTTCCTGCAGGGTCTCTCTCCCTTCCAAAGTGCCCACTTCCCCAATCAGTTTTGTATTATCAGCAAATTTTATCAGGGTGCACTTGATCCCATCATTCATATCACTTATGAAGACATTAAACAGCACTGGGCCCAATGTCAGTTGCGGAGTGACCTCATAAGTGACTGGTTGCCAGTCCATCAGCTCCCTTGCTCAATGCACAAACCACTCATCAAGACTGCAATGTGACAGTTTCTCTAGAAGGAAGTCATGGGAAACTGTATCAAAAGCCTTTGAGAAATCCAGGTAGACTAGATATACTCATATTTTCTCACTTGTTTTATCCATCATTTTCAGTGATGGATATTCCACAGCTTCACCAGGTACTCTCTTCCATTCAGAAAGATTTTGAGTTCATTTTTGGAGGGACAAAAAGAGATCACTGTTAAATGTAAGTTTCCTCACAAAACATTGAGTGCACAATTTCTTTCTCATGGGCTATAGGATGAAACAAACTACTCTTTAAAAAATTACAGAGCTGTTAAAAAAAAGAAAAGTTCTAAGTAAGATTTATGTTTTTGAAGGAAGCATTTAGATTTTTCTTGGTGTTACTCCATTTCAAAGTATTTCCACCATGAAAATTTGAATGAAAAAGGTTTATTTTGCTTTCCTCATCTTTGTTTCAATGACAACTGGAAAATGGAAAGAGGGACTACTATACTTATTAATATACCAGCATTTGCCCACAGGAAAAAACCCACCCAACCAACCAAAACAAAAATAACAAAAAAACCCTAAACAACCAAAAAAGAAGAAACAAAACAATAACAACAACAGCAACAAAAAAAAGAAAACCAAACCACACAGGATATCTGAAGTGAAAATTTCAAAGGGGGATATTCCAAAAGAAACCCTTTCCTCTTTTCTTGTTGGCTTTACTACAAACCAATGTGCAGTCACACCCCAGCCCTGCAAGTACTGACATATACACCTGGTTTCAGAAAAGATGGAGACCTTGTTCTTGAAAAGGATGACTCAGGCATGCAATAAAGTACGTTCAAAAGTCTAAGCAGCATCAAAACCCCAAGCAGTTATATTCTGGCATCTCTTTAGGACCAAATTTCATCATATTCACTTCCATTTACTAAGTGCTTTGCTCAGGAAGAAATATTACAGGTATTCTAGTCAAGTCTAGTCTTATCATGGTGTATTTGAAAGCCTTCCAGTACTTCTTAGTGCAGTATGAATAACATCAATCAATTTTTGTTCTTTCAACATGCCTCTGTTGGAAGAAGCATGAATGTGGGGTGTATTTTGTTTTGTATTTTTCAAATAACACTACACACGTGCATGTGCACATACCTACAGGTTTGTGTTAGAGAACATAAAGCAGAGACCTGCAGTGCTGATCTGAATGGAAGAAAGTGAAGTTTACGGTGACCTTTGGGAGTCCAGTCCAGATTTTGAGGGCTGCACCCCTAAAGCTCAGCTTCCGCTAGATCAAATACAAACTTTAAAGAAAGCACAAAGAAAAGCTCTTATGTTATAGCAGCTGATGCGATAGTAGAAGGAATTCAGTTGTCAGATTCAAACCACAATCCATGACTGTGATGTGCCATTTTTATACTGCTGGACATCACTTCGCTCAAAGTGAGGAATAACAAGGAGCCTCACAAAAGATTTTTGTAAAATGCTGCCATGGTATCAAGGATTACCCTGTGAAGTATTTTCAAAAATAGGCTGATTTAGAAATACTTTGGTGACTTTAATTTCACTATTTCCTTGCTTAGATGTCTCATTTTGCAGCCTGTAAATATGATGTCTTATGGCTCTTTGTGTTCTCTTATATGAAGAGGGTTTGGTAGTCAGTACCAGAGTGATTGTGTGTCTGTGTCTAATTAGAAGAGAAAGGAAGAGAGCAAAACAGTAGTTAATTTTAAAAAGAAGCCTGTTTTTTTCCTGAATCTGATCCCGCATTTTCTGAAGGAAGAATCAAAACCTACTCCTACTGGCAATAATGACCAACATAAAGCATAACACTGCTCAGGTCTTGGTTCAGGAGATGGATAATTGCCAAATTCTATCCTGGGTCAAGCAGCAGCCCAAGGTCTAATGTCAAAATCTATGTACTGGAGAGCCAGCCTTGTCTCAAGGCTAAGTTTAGAGAGAGTTTTTAACACATGGGGGAAATTAAAAGGGACCACTGAAGTCACTGAGTTTACTTCTGTGAAACTGCAAAGGGAGTATGGAAAGCAAAATGATCCACTTATTGTTCTTCCCACTTGACAGACATAAAACACTTTACAGAAAGCCTGCAAGAAACTATAACTTTCTACGGTACAGGAAAAAAGAAAAGCAGGAGACAAGTCATGGCTGATAGCCTGAAGTTATCAATTCATTTCTTAGCTGAGATTTCAAGTGGCAGTAAGCTTGAGGGGAAGTTCCCCTAGGAGCAGGGACATATACACACACTGTCTCACAGAAATGGTCACATCAAGTGACCAGATGAAGAGCTGGAAACAAATGTTCTTTTAACATCATCTTTCTCTGAAGGTTTCAGATATGCAGATGTACAGTCCTACTGCAGTTTGCTGGAATTTGGTGCCTGGGGATAAAATTCACTGCTGCATGCACTGCTGATGTTGTGAAAACAGATGGAAAATTTGGGATCTCCTGGGAATTATATGGGGGACCTTTTGCATGTAAGTGTGGGTCCTGGTACCCTGTGGCCAGCCTGCAGTGGAAAGAAGAGGTCAAATCCCTGTGTGTAAAGAGTTGCAGTAGAGAACAGCATGGACAGAAGCAGACCATTACAGCCTAGAACAGTCCTGGGAGAGTGATCTAATGAAGCTGTACTGTCTTGGCACCTATATCCTAACATGAAAAGGATAGGAGACCCCTTTTCCCACCATAAGCGCAAATACCGTCAGAAAAAGGAAGACTTTCTCAGGTATCCAAAGCAATTTGTAGGATACATCGTTTCATATGGTAGATGCTGGGATATTGCCCCTAAGCACCATCTTTTAGTCCTTGCCTAAAGTCAAAATCTGGACCATAATAGCAAGTTTATATCTTTAAAGCATCATGTACCATTAGTGAAAAGACAATGAACAGCATAGCTTTAAAAAATAAAGGGAGAGAGGAAAAAGAGTCTTCTGACAAAGTCACTTCTCAGAGGACTCAGCAGGATCTGATGAAGCCCTGCCTGCTTTAAATGACAAAAGTTGGGGGAGCTATCAGCCAGAAACACACTTCTCACACTGGCAGCCAGGTTCAAGCCTCTTTCCCCTTCCTCATTGCAGAGCCTTTGTCCTTTTCCCAGAAGCCTGCCTGCAGGCAACATCCAGCTTTCTAATAAAGCAGCTCCTTTGTCAATGACAGTAATGATTATCTCCTACAGCTGCCCGTGGTGTTGCATTTTGTAACACAATTTGGCCGCCTTTGGCCCCGGTTAGTTCTATTTAACGTACTGCAGGGGGTTCACTGTTTGATCTCTAATTGATATAATTGACTGGGAATAATCAGGCCAGCTTTATAGATTTTTATTGATAGCTAATTTTCCTTCATCCATTGTTTAATTTGATAAGACTATAACCTAATTTATTGCCACTCTGATAGGGATCCATTACCCTTTTGACAAATGCTTCTGGGGCCCACTTGTCAGCAACTGATTTGAAAGAGCTGTTAAGCCTACAGAGCCCATCATTAGTTAATGGCAGTTTAGAAAGCTAATGGCATTATAAATTAAGATCAATAAGTACATGGAAATTACAGTTGTTCAGCAAGACACCACTATATTATTAAACAAACATAATCCTGTACCTTTGGTTAATGCACACAGAGGGAGCTTCCAAGTGAGTTTCAGAGCTGAATAAAGCCAGGTGATTAGCAAAGGAAGAGCCCTTCTCTGGTGCTGGAATTGCCAGACTAATTCCTAAAGGATCTTTGCAAGAAAAGAAAGAAGCTAGCACTGCTTTATTTTGCTGTATAAGCAACCCGAGGCTCCAGAACACCCCTGCACAAAACAATACCCCTCTCGCTTCCTTGGGTTTTGATCTGCTCCAACAACACTTTCAAATGCATAATACAAAATCAGCAAAGGAGAGGCTCCTGGATTTATCCGAAGGATAAAGAAAAGCAAACATAGTATCTCTCGATACTTCCGCATAGCTTCTTCTTAATTCCTCACAAGGCTTGATTGGCATTGAGTGATGTTTTTTCACTTTGGGTCAAAGCAGGCTGATGTGCATGTTGACGTTTTTCCCACTGAGGCACTATGATCTAATGAATACAGCAAAGGACAGGATGTCAGAAAGCCTGAAGTCAGCTTTGGCTTCACGACTGACTAGGTATAGGACATTGAAATAGTGACTTAATCTCCTATACCTTTTTGCAAGTTCTCTCTCTCACAGCTGCCTAGGTTGAGGGTTAGGCAGCTGGGAGCAAGTCTGTCTTATTCTGGGTTTACTGCAGATCAACTTCAGTCATTTCTCTAGACCTTGATGCAAAATAAATAACTAGTGCTGGAGCAAGCATGGGGCAGAAGGGATAATACAGAGGAAGAACCATAACAAATCCAGTAATAATCTAAGATCCGGGTGGCTTGCAGAACATACTCACCTTCCCACTGATCACCTAGGATGTCTATACCAAATGCATTGCTCACTTAGGTGAGTCACTGAATGCTCTCATGGACTCTGTTTATTCAGATTGTTTGTTGTCCAGTAGATAGTTTGTCTACTCAGAGTATAAATGGACAGATGAGGATGTCACATACCTAAACATCTTCCTGCCTTCTGAGAGGGTTTGAGCTTTTCACCATGGATATATCTGATCTTGTCTTGAAGAAGACCCTCCCTTGAAACTGATCCTGGATGACTAGTTTTTATCATGGTGTATTCAGCTTAACTGGCACCAGCTTTACTTTGTTTAATATGTGTGATGTAAACAGTAGAAGTTCATAAGTGAATCCAATGTCCTTTCTTTGGAGAGAGCAACCTCTGTCAAATGAATGGGATAGACAGCTGAAGGCAGCTAGCAGCTTCTACCATCCACTTTAAATCTGCAACTGTGATGACTGCAGAGGAGCTACACCAGCAGTGGACTGGTCCCATGACCTGCTGCTTGGCTTTAGGTCCCACTTTGGTGCTAATTGGATGCAGTGGGCTTTTGTAAGTCTTAAATCTCTTTTCACACTAGTTCAATTCTGACAAAAGTCTAAAGACCTATTTAGAATAACCTTCTAATTTTCAGGAAGAGCCAGGATTCCTTGCTTCAGCACAATCCTTGCCCTGAACACCCTTGCCTTCTGTCATTGCAACCTCATTCAGACATGACTGGTAGGTAAATCCTAGTGATCTAGATATTAACTTCTGATGTATTGAGGTCCTTATGACTGTATAATTTCATTTTTAAGACAACGAAGATAAGACAAACTACTAAACTTGTCAACAGCTCGTCCATATTGACAGCAAGTTTGGCTGATTTACAGATAATCAGCTTATTGGGTAGAAAGACTATTGGGAATTTTAGTTGTTTCCTTAATGAAATAACAGCTCTTCAACCAGAAGTTATTTACAGTGGGCATACTCCTAGCAATAAGGATGAAATATTATGATTCCGTTTGTCCTTGCACAAGGTTGTGTTATGTCAAAGTGCTGATCCAGAAATAAAATTTACTTCCAAAGTTCAGCTTACATTACTCACGTGTCTCAAAATTAAGAGTAAGCTCTAGAGGTAGAAGGAAAACAGGCGACATCTATATTAGTAGTTAATCTGGCCAAATATGATTGCATTTGTAGATTGAAGCAATCCAGGCTGTAGTCCTACCAACCATGCTGTAGCCCTTAAGAGGGATTTCACTTTGGTCTAGTTTGTTCACATTCCTATGCATAGTTGTTAGAAAATATCAGGTACAATTGTAGAGTTTATCTTCCGGTTTAATTTCATTTGAAAATAATCCTGTTAGCACGCTCTGAGACCAAATGAACCAATGAATTGTATTGAACTGGAGTGCCTTAAATGGAGATGATCAAGAGACTGATAGCAAAAGGGCACTACAAATTCCCAGACAAAAGTTTCTGATACATATTTTTATTTTAGGCTCTGCCAACTAGTCATCTGATTTAAAATTGCCCTCTTGAAGAGGTTTATTTCTTCCCATTGACTATAGGAAGAGCTTAGATAACTGGATCAGGCTAGGCGTGTAATTCTTTGAGACCTGTATTGTAGCAGATAAATGTCCTGATTTATCTGGTAGCAAAGATGGACCCAGAGGACTGCAGCACCTTTGTTGTGGAGACAAGCTGAGAGAGCTGGGCTTGTTCAGCCTGGAGAAGAGAAGGCTCAGGGGAGACCTTAGACCAGCCTTGTAGTACCTAAAGGGGGCAACAAGTAGAGATCGACAGGTTGAGACAGGGTTTTGGGAAACCTGATCTAGCTGAGGATGTCCCTGCTCATTGAAGGGGAGGGGGGGGTGGATTAGACAATCCTTAAAGGTCCCTTCCAATCACACTATTCTATGATTCCATGATTCTAAGATAATTGCTTCTCCTATTAATGACACCACAGTAAAGTGCAAAGCCAAGGAACCTCCACAATCTTTTGCTTCTCCTGGACTTGAGACAATGAATTTGGCTCCAAGACACTAAAAATGTGACTATCTATTTATCCCCCACTGAAACAGAGTGAAGGCAAGAGCCACAGGGAGAAGCACGGAATGGTGGTGGAGGAAGGAACTAAACTGCCTGTTCAATTGAAATAAAGCAGGCAAGATTATGAGACTCATGTACAATTCTCCATGGTCCCTAAAGTCTCTTGCGAAAAGGTAGAAATGAACTAATTTATTAGTAAAATCACATCAGGGGCAGTAATTTCATGTTAGTGAATTTACATGTAATAACATTAGATTTCCAGCCCTCCATATCAGCACACTGTGGCCCTCTTGGATGATGAATTAGCTGCCTAAAGAAAGATGATGGTTTGATTGTTTTCACAGTGAACGGATCAGCATTTTAATTTCTTGCCTCTGTGTTTATTGCTTATTTGGCCCCTTGCTCAGCTTGTAAAAACTTGGCTAAATGGAAATGAATAAATGTAATTACTGCGGGTGACAGTGGTAATCTGTGTGGGTTTTTCATATTGTCTTTGCCAACATTAATCTAATCACTAGAGAATATGTGTCACTGCACAAATACACTGACAGAAAGCAGAGTCTTCCATCAGTGCCAAAGATATGGAGGCTTGACGGAGTTTCTGCTCATGGGGGTCTGTTGCTGGGACAATGCCTTAGTGCACTGGCTTATAGATGATGCATATTGCCACCTTTGTATACTATATAAACTGCCCAGGAGAAACAGCAGAGATACAAAACAGTGCTGGGACTGAATGAAAGTTTTTCCCAAGCATTATTGTCTTTCGGATATCTTCAAGAGTCTTGTCAGTGGTTATGTGTGTTATGGTCAACCCTCAGATGACATATGCCCCCTACTCCTCTGTCCCTAAGCTCTGCCAGGTGTAAGACCGTCTTATCTTATGTACGGGTGGCATAGGCTTTGATGGAGCTGTAGCTCTAAGAATGGACCACTAGGGTTTTTTTTCACTGCAGCATGTAGAAAAATGTACATCAGAATAACAGACATGTTGCCTGAGGGTTTTTTGGGCAGTGCTCTGAAGAAACAGATCAGCTGCTGACAAAGTGTGTAGATGTGAATTTGAGGAGATATCGTCTCTGTGTTATTAATGGGCAACAGAAATTCAGAGGGTTTATTTGATTTTCCAGATATCACACACGAAGTGGGATTCAGCTCCAGGTCCAAACACATGCATTTGAATACATATACACCTGAATAGATGTATAGATATGAATCTTCCATTCTAGTCAATGAAAATCACAGGGGATTCAGCTGCCTGTATGGTCACTTATATAGATACTTAGTGCTATTTAAATGTCCAAGAGGTTTCTTCACGGTCCTGGCAGACATAACACAAGACTTAATGAATACTTACACTCTTCTGATGAGACAGCTAGAAGTCAGGAAGGACAACCCCCACCTACACTTAAGCAACAAAGACCAGAGGGTTACTCAGTTTCCCAAAAGTGGGTGTCTGTTTCGGGATAAGCTGAAGTGCTCTCTCAGCTTCACAACTTGGATCCCCATTGACTATAATGAATGCATACACATGTCAGCTGTCCCTCTGTTGGCCATTTGAGATACCTCAGAGTACTCCAGCTGGCCTCTAGCTGACAGTCCTAAAGAGCTGAGGGCTCCTATAATTTTATTCCCAGGTGAATATCTTTTATGTTCCGGGCAGTCTCAAATGGCATCAGATGTCTAGGTTTGGGCAACTGTGTCTATCAGTGCTTCTACCAATACTTTAATTTCTGACACCTTCACTGGATCTGATTCATGCCTAATAAATCTAGATTGAAGCTGAGATACAAAAGATGTCTTGACTCCCAGCCATGAACTCTAACTGAATTAGGGTTAAGCTTTATTCTCTTGGTTGCCAATAATAGTTATTCCCGACCCTTCTGAGCTGATTGTGCTTACATTAGGTGGAGTCAGAAACATCATAAACAAGAAATCTTTATTTAAGCTAAATGAAAAAAGTCTGAAGATTTTGTTCATCTGCTGCATCTGGAGACAATTCATATATGTACAGAAACTTACACTTGGGAGCATGCAAGTACCCATGTACCTGAACATGTGCAGGTTTCCGTACAAATGCTTGTCAGGTCTGGTATGCTTCAAGGGTTACTGAAGAGATGTCTAATTCCACAGTTTAATAATTTTGCTGAAATTTTAGTACTACCCCACAAAAACCCCAAAAAATACCAAAAAAAGGAAAAAAGAAAAAAAGAAAAAGAAAAAAGAAAAAGAAAAAAAGCTTGGAAAAGGCATTTGCACAGAAATTAGCAGGTCTCTTAGGCGTGATTTTCACCAGCTGATTGGAGTTTTTAGTTATTATTGGATGTTTGAGGCAACTCAGAGGAGTTATTCCTGAGGGAGAAGATAAGCAAGAAGAGGAGAATACTAGGCCCACGAATCCTCCATAAATTGTTATTTTAGCTGTTCATATATTTTATTCATGTTGCACAGGGGAAGTAAGGAAGACTGAAGAAGATCCCACAGTAATTTATTCCTCAGTGGTAAACCTCAATGAAGGTTTCATGGCCTGAGGGTTGAACTAGGATCCAGCATGGCTAAAAGGAAGAGCTGAACAGCTTAAGTTAATGCTTTGGTTTAATCCAGGTAGGCAGCTAAGCCCCACACAGCTGCTTGCTCACTCACACTCAGTGGAATGGGTAAAAGTGCGAAAACTCGTTGAGATAAAGACAGTCAAAAGCAAAGACTATGCTTGCAACCAAAGCAAAACAAGGAATCCATTCACTGTTTCCCATCAGCAGGTAGATGTTCAGACATTGCCGTGAAAGCAGGGCTCCATGGTGTGTAGAGTTTACTTGGAAAGACAAACATTGTAACGGAACATCCCCCAGCTCCCCAGCTTTTATTGCTGAGCATGACTTCATGCGGTATGGAATGTCTCTTTGGTCTGTTGGGCTCAGCAGTAAAAGTTGTGTCCCCTCTCATCTCCTTGTGCACCCCCAGCTGACTAACTTGTGGGGCAGTCTGAGAAGCAGAAAAGGCCTTGATGCTGTGTAAGCACTGCTCAGCAGTAACTAAAACATCCAAAACATAGTACCATATTAGTTGCTATGAAGATAATTAACCCTATGCCAGCCAAACTCACTACAGCTAAGAAGCTATCCTATCTGAATACTAACAAACTCATGTCACTTCATCTCTGAGGATTTCTCAGGTTCATGTTAAGCCATCTGAGAAGCTTTGGTTACCTGTCAGCTGTAGGAAGCAGCTGAATGTCCAAACAGCTAGTGCTGTCATCTGTGACGTTTGGATAGACTTAACACTGTGTGTGTCCAATAGAGAAATAGATGGAAGGAATGTCTCTTGCACGGGAAAGAGAAAGACCCAGATATGTTCATGGGCATTTGCAGTGTGCCAACCACAGGATTTATGCTGGCACTTATCACAAGTGTAATACTAATGCAAAACCCAAGAGTGGTTTGGTGAAGCAGTTCTGGGATTTAATGATGCATGATGTCTTAATAACTATTTCATCTCACTTAAGCAAGATGAATAACACCCTATTAAAACTCATTCATAGGAACATGGACTGTGACTGGTCCTTCCCTTAGTGCAAGAGAAGACAGGGAGCCAAACTTAATGTAGTAAGTCTTTGACATCCCTAATATCTACAATTTGCTATTCCATCTCCTATTCCCTGAATTGTACACACGTATACAAAACACAAACAAAATAATACTCCATCTCAATCTCAATTGCAGAACTGAGGTACAAATGCCATATCTGTACCAGTAAATTAAACATTTCCAGGACACACTCTGCCTTGAACCCATCTGGCGTTGCTTGAATATGATTGCAATTAAACTCTTTTAGCCTTCAGAATAAGGTCTTCACAGCCAAACTGCCCACTGGGAATGGTCGATAGCTCATACTGACTCCTAAAATACATCCAGAAATTGGCTAGGAAGGGGCTCAGTTCACTTGCCTAAGCTACACTAACAGCAGTTCCAGTACTACCATGGTGATGGCCACTACAAATGCACTCAGGTGCATGAGACGATTTCTTCACTGCCAAATAAGAAGAATCAACAGCAGTTCTAGGAACTCTTTAGGAATAGTTTTATCCATTAAACTACCTACTTTTACTAAAGTTCAGCCCTCTTGTCTTTATCTCTTCTCTGTTGCACCTGATATCTGCAACTATGCATTCCCTAACCACCCTTTCTAAATACAGCCATTTGTACACTTCTGCCACTCTCTTGTTTTGTTTTCTCTAGGTCAGTGCTGGCTGGAAGAAGCTCCAAATACCGAAGTTGGCTTCAGTATTACCACTTTGGACCTTTCTGAATATAGTACTCAGATTCCCAGGCTGTACCTTCTAGTGCTTTAAGACCATCAATTGGTGCTTCAGCTGTGCTCAGAATCATTCCATATAACCTCTAAGGGTTATACTGCTGCTTTATCTCTTCCCCAGATCTTTTGCTGTACCTCTTATACTCACTTGGATTTGTTTGACTTAGACTCTTGCGCTTACTTCTGGCTGTTCTACACACAGTCTGTGCACCAATTTAAGTAAATCAGTTTAGAAACCAATTTAGTTACATCAGTACTAACCCCTTGGGTAGAGCCAGATGGAGAATACCTTTAATTGATTTAATGTGACTCAGGGTTTTTTAAGTTGATATGCCCTATTTTCTTGTTGATGCATATCACTAATATCCCACCATCAACATGAACATGGTCTCTCACATCTATGAAAGGGGGAATTTGCCCATGAAAATATAGGTCCATTCATGTTCCCAAGGTATTTGAGTAAGGCTTTGGTTATCTCTTTTGCTCTTCCCACTTCTGGTGAGTAGCTGCCTTCTTAGTTTAAAATAGTCCATTTTTTTTTTAATATAATAATTCATTTGAAGAGGTGAGAGCAGCAGAAGGCTCTGGAGAATTGTAATAGAATAGAAAGCCAACACTACAAATACAGTGCATGCCACTGATGACGTGGAAGCTGTAACTTTCCTTTGAATAAAAAAGGCTTGGAAAATGAGTCCACTTCACACTCCCACATTTTACAAATCCTTAGATTAGCCAGGTGGAAAAGAGACCCTAAAAGTGAATGTACAACAAGGTTGAGATGTTCTCCTGAGCAGAAGCTGAGAGAAACTGGTGTGGAAAAGAAATCCACCACGCTGCTCATGTCCCATTTGTGGGCAGAGATCTTTGTATTCCATGTTCTGTCCTTCATGGACACAGTATTAGTGTTTACAAAGAGACAGTCAACAAAATAACTTCAAATTAATTGAAGGTGGTGCTTTAAACTGCATAAAGTTGGACATATTTCTAAAGGAGCTTAAACTCTGTCTTGTTTCATCCAGTGTTAAACTGAATGAAGCAAAACTGAATTAAAGCTGCTTTAATTCCGAATGGAAGAGTCCATACGGCTTTTTAATTTAGTTGAACTAATCCACTTCAAAAATTAATTCAGATTAATTTTCCTCAGTATCCCTGAGCAGATCTGCGAAGCTGCCTGAGGGAGTTGGGAGCAATTTCCCTGTATATGGAAATTGAACGAAATCAGCTCCAGTCCAATAGCAACTCCACAATAGTTCCTTGTGTGAGAACTGTTGTTCTAGAATTAAATAAAGACTCATTTCAGATTATCTGTTGTGCTCTATGCCCTCATCCTGCCTTCCTTCACAATAATTTCCTTAATCCCAACGACATGAGAACTGAACCATGAGATATCTAAATCCCATACTGAATTCTCATCCACAAAATTAAATTACAACATGGAATAGCAATTTAGGTTCTAGTTATTTTCATGGGAAGCATTCCTTTCAAAATGAAAATAAACGTGCCTTCACCTTATTCTGAAGGGCTTTGAGCTACAGTATATCTGGGGCTAATTGGAACCCTTTAAACCAGCCAGAGTCAAACTGAAACCCTTCAGTTTAGCGAACATTGAACTAAATATAGTAAGGCAAATATGTGCTAAAAAAAAATAGAAAGAAGTTAAACTGACTTATAGAAGTTGGAGTACTCTGGTTTTTATTAGTGCAAGAGAGAATTTGGATATGTTCTCTAAAGTAGGAAATTGAAGCATCATTTTCTTTGTATATAAAGTTGCAGTTAAGTCCATGTTTTTATGTCAATTACATTTCTTCCTGATTTCTTAAACTGTTTTTCTTATTTTTGTAGAGATAATGATTAGGAACTCTGGAAACTTCTGTGCCTTTTTTGACTCTCAGAGTGGCAGAAGCTTTTGGCTTCATTTTACTCAGGATATAAAGATATTGATTCTTTTTGAGAAAACACAGCTATTTAAACTTTTGGGGATAAACTTAGACAATGGCCTATAAAAATCCTAGAGCATGTGGAAAACAACATTCAGTATTTTGTATAACATGGTACTGTAACTTATGAACTCATGATAGCATTCTCACTTTGAGGCAGCCAGTTTCAGAAAATCAATAATCATGCAGTAGCTCTTGCAGAAGAACTTGCAGGCACAAACCAGACTTTTTGCCAAAGGGGAAATAGATTTTACTGCTGAATTTCTTCATTAAAAACAGTGACTTTAGGTCATAGTCTTCAGTGAATGAGGTGAAAGTATTTCTGCATTTTCTTCATTTTTCCTTTCTCTTAGCATCTTTATATTTCTTTTCGTATTGTATATAATTGTCATATGTAAAATACACAGGTTTCAGATGCCTCTTGCAATCTGGATGAGAAAAAGCAGCGAGTTCTGCTCAGATCATCTGGAGGGGTAGTTGTGAGAGCAATTGTGGAGAAGGGAGATTGTTACAGCAAATAAGCAGATATTATAATGTAAATTCTTCTAATCTATTAATTATTACTTTTTGAGACCTAGCTGCTAAGCTGTGGGTGGAAAGACGTCCCATTTTTGTTGAATGTCCTGTTGGTGGCAGCAGTTACAGTACGTTTAATACATCAGCAAAAGAGCCTACTCCGGCCAGGCAGCTCCAACATGGCACGTACAGGCAGAGAGGTGATCTCGGGTGATGATCTCCCAAAGGGTGATGCCTTTGCTGTGGCTTCATCAGTTCAGTTTACACAGAAAAACAGAGAAAAGAGGGGAAAAACAAACACCAAAAACTGTCCCAAGAGCACTGTAAGACAAAACTGCGTATGAGAGCAAGAGCTGGCAAAGCTGTGCAAATAAAAGATAAAGTTGGGCGCTCAGTCTGGTCTGTGTGGCTGGGGAAAGTGGGCAGTGAAAATGTAGAGGGAGAAAGGGAGAGAGGCACAGATGGGGACAGGGATCGCTGGGTTTAGTGATTAAAGAGGAAAATTGAATGTTCACTGCTTTCTAAGTCATTTGCTGTTGGATGCCTCTTGAGGATGAAGAAGAAGAGAACAGAGAAAACAGATTGGAGGAGGACAGGAACATCTGAGGAAGAGTGGCACAGTTTTCCAATCAGAACCAAACCATTAAATACCCTTCTTTTATCTTTGTTTCAGGCAGAAAAAAGGAACTCATGAAGCATAAGTAAAAGCTCCATTTCTCCCCCTTGTTTTTCTTGAGAGGTCAGATTCTAGAATTCATACTTAGCTGTAGATTTCAGATGTTTCCTGTTTTAGCTGCCCAATTCAGGGTCACTCTCAAGAATGGTTACCTTTTCCAGGATTTTTTGTGGACACCTACTCTGGAAATGCAGCATCTTTAAGTTAGATGTGCATACATTTACTGAACCTGAGGAAGTTCCTGAAAATCATGAAGAGGGGGAGAGAAACATTTTACCGGGGCCTGTGGTGATAGGGATACTGGCTTTAAACTGAAAGATGCTAAGTTTATATTGGACATAAAGAAGACATTCTCTATGATGAGGTTAGGCACTGGTACAGATTTCCCAGAGAAGCTGTGGCTGTCTCATCCCTGGCAGTGTTCAAGTCCAGGTTGCTTTTAGCAACCTTGTTTAGTAGGAGGTGCCCCTGCCTGTGGCAGGGGGTTAGAACTAGATGAGCTTTAAAGGTCCCTTCCAAGCTAAGCAATTCTGTGATTCTATGATTCTATGATCTATAATATAGATTTAACACAATTTGACTTAAAGGAAGTAATTAGTTACTGCATGTCCCTCCTACTAAATTTAGAGTCAGACATTTCACTATTTCCTTTTGATTTATTGGCCTCATTCATTTTAAAAGGAGACTAGTAGTCCAGTTACATTTTTTTTTCCTGGTATAAAGGGATCTTTCACCAGTATCTCCTCTCTGAGACCTGGGACTTTCCTATCCAATAGCTATACTGGATGGAGTGGGGATGAAGAGGGAATGTGGAGGAGCAAACAGATAATCTTGTACTGCAGGCATAATTATGAGAGAGTCTACACCATTTTATAGATTAGGACTGGATCCTGATGCTTAATTGTACTGCTGAGAAAGCTTCCTGTATGGTAATGGTTTCAAGCTGAAAAAGGGTACATATAGATTAGATATCAGGAAAAAAATTCTTCACTGTGAGGGTGGTGAGACATTGGAACAGGCTTCCCAGAGAAGCTGTGGATGCCCCATTCCTGGAAGTGTTGAAAGCCAAGTTGGATGGGGTTTGATCAACCTGGTCTAGTAGAAGGTGTGCCTTCCCATGGCAGGAGCATTGGAACCAGATGATCTTTAAGGTCCCTTCCAAACTATTCTAGGATTTTGTGATTCTATAATCTTTAAATGATTTTTAATGCCAGTTTCTGCCTTGTAGAGATAAGAGTTTGTATGCTGTAGGAACTACTGGAGCTCTGGAAGAGAGAATGAGAAGGTATTTTGTACCTGCGAGTTGCAAATCCTTTTGCATAGCAAACACTCAACATGAGCTGTGTAAATGCACTTTTCTAAAACAAACATTCTGGAAAGCAAAGAGTTTCCAACATTTTCAGGGAGCCCCCAAGCCCCCATTGCCAGCTAGCAAAGCTGGATTGTCTCCGTTACAGGCAGCAGTAAAGTTCCTTGGAAGAAAAGGAGTAGAGAAGTAAACAAAACAGACAAACCCCAAAGTCCCTAAGGGAATGAATAGAAATAAACACAGTCAATGTGGAAATCTGTGTTAATTCCTGCCATCAGATTCTCACTCTGTTTGACCTCAGGAACAGCATTGACATGTACCAGAGGTCAGGGAGCAGAAAAAAAGGTAGGACACGTGACGTGCAACAGGGACAACTGATGTGGTTTTAAGAATCATTGTGCCTTGAAGTTGTTAATATAAACCACCTTCTAGTAGTTATACTTAGCTATTATTTAGATAAGCAATAGGAGTGGAATTTCTTCCAGTTTATAAAGCTTCTAGTAAACCAAGAGCTTAAGGGAGCATTCACACTTTTTTATTCAGTGACTTTAACTACACACTATTAAATTACTAGACATCTATGGCCCTAGTTTGCAGATTATTACCGAATTTTGATAGAACCAACAAATTAAGACTCAGAATAATGTCATCAAACTTTGTCTGACTTAAACTCAGAAATCTGATCCAGGTTAGTTCCCAAAGGCGACAGAGATATCCCCAGGCCGTTTATCACCTGTGACTGGCATTTGTCTCAGGAGAGGAAGCTTGGTCCCAGAAGCAACTGTAGTTGCCATTATCTGCTTTTTATCTGGTTGCATGGAGCTACTCTTCCCCACCATCCTTTTCCCTCTTCCTTTCCCAGCTATTCCACTTTGTACAGCCTCATTAATACATGTCATCATTCCTTATTGAATTCAGATTTCTCTCTCCTCCCTCTCTTATTCCATCTTGCATCTCCCACATTTGCAGATGATGGACTGCCATTTGCCACTCCTTTTCTTTTCCAGAAAAGGAGCTTGCAGTGCACTCAGAGATGCAGCTAGTCCTGTAATTTCCAGTGAAAGAGAGGAAAGGACATCTAACTTTACTTTGAAAGGTAGCATGTCTGTAGTTGCAAACCAAAATACTTTAGTTTTCAAGATTTTTGTTATCCAAAGGTCAGGAAATGTTTCTGTCCAGCTTTACCAAGAATATATATGAAAGTTTCCAATGCCAAAGTTTGGGTCAAGGCACATAGGCATTCTCATGTCTTAAACAAGCAGCTAAATGGATGAACTGAGAAGAGGAGCATCATCTGTCCCATTAGCCGTCAGCTGCTTATTGCCCTAGGCAAAGACAGCATACTGGGGGACTTTGTTATATTTTCTTTTTCACTTGGCTAGTTCTGTTTGAGTCAGTGGTTCAGACTAATTGCTAGAAAATAAATAATAAAATATGTAAGAACCTCAGCAGGAGTGAATCTTTTTGCATACAGAAAGAACCAGTTCAGATCTCACCACAGAGCCAGGAAATTTAGCAATAAAGTTAACAAGAATTACAAAAAATGTACTTAACTTTGTTTTATTCACTTGCTCAATGTCTGGACATCCTGACAGTTCTACCTTCAATTTCAAAGCACACAAGGTGGTGGTGGTTGGTGTGCTGGCTTAGGCTTCATTTCTTGTTTTTCCACAGGTGGTAGGACAGTACTGAGATGGTAAAAGAACTGAAGATATTCAGACCTAAATTATCCCCAGTGGAATGAGCAATGGCTTTAAACTTGGCTAGGTTTAGTTTGTGTTTAAAATAAGACCAAATTTCTCTTTCAGCATGCCGTTATGGTCAATGGAAAAAGCCAGTCTAACCTATATTTGATACATATTTTAAAAGGGACTCAGTCATCTTCTCCAGTACCTTTACTTCTCATTATTGATTTTAGAAGAAACCTCAGAGATTAAAATTCTACCACCACAATTATCTGGTTTTAGATTAGGTAAAGAAATCTATGTGTTCAGAATTTAAGGAGGACAATGTTCTAAAGTAATATTTTAATGCTTGAGGCATTGGTTCGAGCCTGGTATCCATTAATATCTGAAACAACAGTGGGATTCACTTGCCATCACTCTACTGCAGGCAGCTATGACTGAGCAGGGCAGCCAAGGCTGTCTTCGTACTCATTGCAGAAAATATGTGTGATTCATCTGATATATTTTAGAAGTATTTTAGTACAGAACGAAATGTAAGCTCGTCCTTCTCTCCATTGACTCTCAAGACAGTTGCGATATAGCTACAAATGTCCAATATGCAGAAACATACCTTGTAGGTAGATGAATCCCACCTGATGGCATTGTTTATGTCTTAACTGTTTCTTTTTACCTTAAAGCTTGTGGTGGAACTCCAAGAGTGGGAATTCAGATTGAATTCAGGTTTGATCTTCTGTTCCCCAGAAGTTGGGAAAAATCTTTATTGCTATGATGCACCCATAAAAGCATGATTAGAGCAGAAAAAACCAAAACCCCCTCAAAAAACCAAGTTCCTCTCCACTGTTCCAACTATCTCCAATTAAAGCATTATTTGAACTCCCTTTTTTTTTCTTTTTTTGATAGCTATCACATTTGACTTGTATCTGAAATGCCATTAAATAAGATGCTCTTGGCAGCATTACAGTAATTTCAAAGATACTGTCATAAGAGCTCCTGAGCTTGTGTGGTAAACGTCATAGCACGATGTCTCTTTGTTTTCATCCCTGTTCAAACTTTCTAGAAGTCTGTAATGAATAGGCAATGCAATAAATTCAGGCAAATACTGGTTATTGAAGTTTCTGAAGAAGTTAGCAATGGTGTTATAGAAAGTATCAGAAATGAGAAATTTGGTAAATTTGCAGTAGGACATATTTATCATTTGATGTGTGGAAAAGGAGCTTAATCTATATGTTAGGGTGGGTTGGTTTTTTTTTGCAGAATGGGATATATTTAGGAAAAAATACAATTAAATAAAAGTTCAGTAAATAATGAAGTAACTAATGTTATTTTCCTTTCACTTTATGATGTTGGGCTACATTCAGTACCTGTTGTTTTTGCTGCACACCTAAAATGTGTAGGTGGATGTTCAACACTGCTTAAATAATGAAAGTAACCCTTTTACTTGTGCCTGTGCTAAATCTCTCTCAGCGGAATCTTATGCCTCTCCCCAATTACCCTTGATTTCTAAGCATGGAATAAGTAGATTATATTGCTATAGACGTCAGTTTTAGAGACTAAATTAAAAATTGAATGTTTGTGTTATCTGATGACTCATTGCTTACCTGACTGATACAAACATTAAATCAAACAGAAATAGGCAGTATATCAGTATGTACCCAAAGCTGCGGATCTCTTTCAAGCATAGGTGTAACCAAGGGCTTGACCGTACCATGTTAAAGGCAACAAGAATAATAATAATGAGGGTGTTGATTTGAGTGTCTAGGACAAACACCACCTGATTACCAGCCTCTGTTTTACTAAATGTGTTAGTATCAAGCTGTTTACCAAGAACTGGCTGATGTTGTTTTCAGCAGGAGTATTACATGAAGGACGATTAACAGACATTTGAGGGAATTAACCATATCATTGGAAATTGGTCATTAAATGGAACTGAGGGCTAGTAATGAAAGTTTACTTTCCAGAACTTGCTTATGAAGATGTCAACATTGGTTTTGCTTTATTAATGACTGTATTTAGCATCCTTTCATTTCTGGAACTAGAATATTTTTTTGTTTTTTGCATTCATATCCAGGACAACATTCATAAGACTGGTAGACTAATTTATTTCTTTTTGCCATGATATTAAACCGATTAAAAGTCTATTTTATTTTTTCCCAGAAACACAATTTAAGTGAACAGTTTTTCAACACTTCCTCACATCAAAACTATTCAGTACCCAGAAATCAGTAGATTAAAAAAAATGCACACCAAGATTCTAGCCCTGGAAGAAAATTGCATATGGCCTGAACGCCATGAATAGTATATATTTTGGGTCATGAGAGCTGAAAATAAGGCAAATAAGTCTCTCTTCCCAAACTAAGAATGGTTTGTCAGTCTTATCTGAATCAGAATTGTTTTATTACTCAAATCTAATGGACTTCAGATAATGATATTAACAACTTCAAAAAATGTTTATGGAAATCTCATGATACTTCAGCAAATATGTATTCTCTGTGATTTTTTAACTCAACTTATTTTGTTTCTTAATCTTATTTGTATGATCCTGAATCAAAATTAGGTCATACTTAGAGGGCTAGAGACTAGCAAGGGTTGCCTTTACACAAAGCTCCTCTTCAATAGAGACTAAAGTTTATTATATTTCCATTAATGCATATTTCAATGAAAAATGAAAATCTTTAAAATATATATTCATTTTCTTTAAGAATAAGAAAAATATATGCAAAAATTTTCAATATGGAGGAAAGGTGGGGATACTAATGCACAGAGACATGAACATCCACATGTAGATCATTTTTGAAAATGGGTGATTCCACTTTTAACATCTTTTTAATCATCTTATTTTAGGTCCAATTTTCAGCTGAACCACTCAAATCTGAATTTATGCATGAGAAGACAATGCATTGGAGATGAGGATGATTGTAAATGTTGCAAGCCCTTGTATTTGACCACGACTCCATTTTCTAAATCCATGAGTTACCAAAAAAACCACAGAATTGTCTGATCAGCAAAGCTTTTCATTCATGTTTGGTACAAGAGAGCTTCAAGTGGAGACAAGGGAAGTAGCAAGAGACAGTGAGACATTTTTTGGCTATTGAGGCTGTATTTCTACTAGTAAACCAGTTTAGCTGTTTGACTGGTATCCCGCGTAGTCACCCTAGATTCCAGTCATAGTCACTGAAAGAAGTGCTGTCAGATAGCAATTTAACCCAGGCTAGATGTGCACCACTCTTCAGAGAAACCTATCTCTTTCTATGGATTATGGAGAGAGCCTAAGGCAACTATGCATCTAACACAGGAGCTGCAGTTAAGCTAAATGAGGACCATGATAGCCTTGCATGCAAGTAAGCTACAGTCTTTGAGGGCTTAGTCCTGCCACTGTCATCAGAATCAATTATATTCCTGAATAAATCAATTAAATGCTGGTTAACTCCAACAGAAAGAGAGAAAAAGGTCCTTTGTGAGAAGGAGACTGAAATTAAATTTTTTTCTATAGGAAAATCATGGCTGAACTCCAAGACAGTTTAGAAGTCTGATTTGTTTTTCCTTGCATTTTCTTCTGATACATTTATCTGCTTATTTGTTTAACGAATGTGGTGTCGGTGAGAGATGCTGGATTGATGCCTTGGGGAGAACAAAGTCTTTTACTTGTCCCCAGGCATGCTATACCCATGATCCACAATCACATGTCTTCCCTCTGACCTGAAAGGACCACCTTTAAGGGTGAAAACATAGTTTAGTTTCCCGGGCCTTTTAAAACTTGCCCTTTCCTCTGGATCTACCAGCAAGGGACAGAGGGTCATTAACGCTTATTTTTATAGACAAGGGCACACTGTCAGGAGTTTCATTTCACATCCAAAGCTTGCTCATAAATTTTGTTGGCCTTGAAATCTCACAACATGAGGCTTGCTGGCTTTTTTCTTTAAGGCAACTGCTGGCTAGGCTAGCAGTACTGTTTCTCTCAGTCTTTTCTGACCCCATTTCAATTCAGGAAATTATAAAGGTCATGAAAATAATAATAAAAAACCCATAAAATATTAATGGCAAGAATGTTAATACTCACTCCACATCTCTCTCTAGATCTTACTTCCTCATACAATTGAGTGCAGACCTCAGTCAAAAAATTATTGTATGCCGTACTTTGCTTTTATCCAGACTCCTTCTTCTACTTTATTTTTCTCCCCAGTTCACTGTCTTAAAGGTGGTTAGCTAAAGTTACCCACTTCTGAGTGTTTACCCTCATCCTTTCTATCACTTGTGGTAGTGTAAATCTCATGTAACACTCCTTAACTTCAACAGATTATTTTCAGGCAAAGTTTAACTCTTTACAAACCCCATCTTTCCCTACCAAGGCCTTGAAAAGGCTTCTGTGAGAAAGAGAGTGAGAGAGCAAGGGTGGAGAAAGAGAAAGGAAGAAAGGCAAAGCAAGAAGGTGAAAGAGAGAAAGGCAGATAAACAAGCTACCCACACCATGTTTGATGAACTTTATGATTGTTTTTTCTTTTTTAATTTTATTCATCATTAGCTAAAGATGGTTGAAACATGAAATATTGAATTAGTCTGAAGTACCTATGGTTACAATGCTCTTCTGAAAGTGGGTCCCAGGCTCTCCTTTATAAATTTGCTTGATAGAGTGCTTTGATCCTGAGATTTTGAGAAAGTCCCCATTTCATCTGAAGGGCAAACTCCCAACAGTGAAAAGCAGGAGCAGAGTCATAAATGTCTTTTCTTGAATGAAAACAACCTATGCTCCATCAGTGTGGATTATCCTCCTCTGGCATGTCTTCTTCAAAGGGAAGGCTGCTTTGAAAACAATATCCCAAATGTCATGCTGGTTAAGAGACAAACACACTCGCTATGGGTCTTTTTCAGTAGTTTGGGTTTCTGAGGAATTTCGGATTTTAAGCTTGTGCTAGTTCCAGCTCTCTCTGTATGAACAGGTCAGAGGGTTTAGATATCTAGATCTGTTGGAAGCAGTATCAGCAGCATTTCATTATTAAAACTGCAAAAGCAGAGCTGCCGTGCTTTCGCCTCTTAATGTACTCCTTTATTGAATGTGTCAGTAAGCATCTCCCATTTTAATATTTGATAAATATAAAAAGATGATAGGAGTGCTACAAAATACTCACTACCACACATTAACAAGTCTAGGGCGTCATCCTCAAATTATCACAGTGTGCTCTCCCTCCACCTTTTCTCTTTCCACTCCCTCCCAAAAAAACAAATCAGGAAATTTGTTACAGGAAATTGATGTTATTGCAGTTGTTATTATTATTGTTATTTCTTCCCCCCTCCCTCCACCCAATCAGGAGTGCACAGCAAAACAATGTTGAAGAGTAATTTTCCTGGAAATACAACGTTTAGGGTGTTCTGACACCAGTGCTGCATTTTTAATACCCAACCCTCTGAAAGTGTTATCATTAAAACTTCATGGCTATCATTTTATTTATTAATTTATTAGTAGCAACACCACCTCTCCACTTGGCAGCGCTTCCTGCCTTTCCAACTTCAGCAGCGCCTGACCCCATTTCAGTCAATTTTCCATATCCTGCCTGTCTTGTATCCGCTGAGGGAACACACTGATGCTGTGTTTATGCTAATTTTATGCTCTCTGAGTTGTGTCTGTTATTCAAAGCAGTTGAAGCAGTTATTGCCAGTAATCTTATTTCTGCGAGAGCCCCCGGGGCAAAGCAAGCCTTGGAGCCGGTCCTGCAGACCGTGTCAGAGCCATCACAGCCTGCTGGTAAATGGCAGCTCTTTCCTGCAGAATCTGATATCGGTTACTTCACAAACACAGTAATAAAATGAAACAAATCAGATTTTCAAGTAAATAAACCAGACTTCAATGGCAACAACAATGGTCAGGACAACAGGATTTTAATAAGTGATGCTATACAGGGGAAAATATTGGAGTGCTGTATCCCTTCTTCTTCCTGCTCTTCCCCTGCTGCAACCCAAAATTAACTGCCTCAACCCTTCACAGACTGAAAGCAAAATAACAACAAAAATACTACCAGGATGGGGTCTGCTTTTCTGGTTGGTATAAAAGGGCATTCACTGATGGCATGTATGGAAATTCCCCTGTCAAGGTGCTCTAAGCTATTGTGTTGGACAACAGAAGGAGAACATGGATTGTTATTTCTGTTCTACTGTGTAATATCCATGAGAAATTGCACAAAAAATTCTGGGTTAAGGGACAGGCAGATGGTAAGCACCAAGAGAAGGGTGCTGATCTTTTGTTTGGAAGAGCTGAGCCTGATTCACAGTTTTGTCACCATTTTCTTGGACACCTTAGGCAGTGTAATTAAAAGATAGGTGTTGAAAAGATCATCACCTCTTCAGAAAGTCTTTAAAGCAAACTCACCTCCTTCCTCGGTGTGCTCCTAAAAAACAAATACTCAGAAGACAGAAAAGGTGCTTTATCCCAAAATAGCATTTAGAGAAAAATTTGAATTTCTGCATTTTTAAACAGTCTTGCCTTGGAAAATATTTAAAATTTTGTCAGAAAGCCAATAGTTTTTTTTTTTTAAAATTGAATTCTGGCCAATTTTCAGTTGCTAAAAATGCAAACCATTTTTCTCATAAGAAACATTTCCTATAGAAAACTCCAATTTAAGAAACATTTTTCAACAAGTAGACATTTCAAATGGAACATTTTCATGTTTTTCTACTGCCATCAACAGCACTCAGCTTTTATTGTGATGCTTAAGGCCATGTTTTCAGCATACTGTGCTCTTTAAAAACTTGCCCAGATACATTGAGTCCTCTATAGCAGCAGGAGCTCCCATATATAAATTTATATATGTGTATATACATGTTCATAAATAAAATATAAAATCCTAGATTTAGTCTCTCTCTACTGTTGTTTCTTGTCTGTCAAAACCAATTAATAATGCTTCTACTTCATTACCCAAATAATTTTAAAACTTTTCTAAAAGTCTCTGTCTTCTATTCTGCATGCTGAATTAACAGCAGAAGTTTTACTGTGATACCACTTTCCTCATATTTTGCAAACCTGATATAAGGATTTGGAACTTTACTTCTTTCTTTGAAATCATACAAGACCAATGGAAACATCCAGATCACCCGTACCCTCCTGGAACAAGCTTAGTGATATACCTAATGGTAAATTAAATATGCCCTGACCGTTTACTGTCCCTGAAGCCAATACACAATGTTTGGCAACATCCATTATAAAAGTTCTTGGATTCCAAAGTACTGTGCGGCCCCACACAAAGTGTATGTTGGAAATGATTCCTGGTCCAGGAATTGTTGCTACCATCTCTTGTGAGCCTAAACCACTCTAACAATTTACTATTACCAGCAGTGGTGTTTCAAGGCCTCGGAATGTTTTTCTGGAACTATTTTATTTTATAACACACACGTAACCTATGCTTTTTTGGTCTTCTCTGATCCAAAGATGAGCAGTATTTACAAGGGTATTTTTTCTCATTTCAACTATATTTGGATCCAGCTCCAATGAAGGCACTAAGCTTCAGTAGTGGCAGTGCAAACCAAAGTGGAAATCAGAAGAGTTACTCAAATCAGTGACACTGAGGGCAGATTCAGCTGAACTTCTGTAAGTTCTGTACATCCGTATATTAACCTTAATTAAAGTTCAAGACCTTGATTTAGCACTGATCTAAACAGACTAGAAAAAAACCCAAAAGACCTTGGCCAAATGCTTAAAACAGGTGAAGTCCAGGAGAGCTCTTCCTTGACCTCTCCATCCAGGATTTCACCACCACTCCCCTAACTTGCCTGTTTAGCTGCCTCGTGACTCTAACACCATTGCCAGTGTGGTACAGTTGCACTAGAGACCTTGACGGATCCAATGAGTACTATGTAGTTTCCTCCTAGGGGCAAGGCTAGTTTGTACAATGATGTGCCACAAAGATGAGATGCCAAAACTTAACACTGGAGTTAAACACACTATAGCTGTCCAGATTCTAAAGCAGATTGCAGGACCAATTGCACCCTATTAATAGAGCCACACTATCTGCTAAAAACATATATTTGTTGCTCTAACATGGACAGCACTGTTGCATTCAGGAGATAAAATATTTTTATCCATAAGCTGTTCCTATTGTAAATGGCAAAAAAGTAAAAGTAGCAATAGAACATTTCTTACAAGGACTGAAATAAGTGGGATTTTTTTCCCCACTGAATTATCTTCTGTGCAGAATTTCTATTTTTATCCCACACACATTTTACATCTCTCCCAGTGGAAGGCTGAGGACCTCAAAAAGAAGAACTTTCTATAATATGTTGAATTTTCTTCTTACATTTTTTTAAAGCATGAACATCAATTGAGTTTTATTCCTTAAGAACAAAAATGTTTAGAAAAATGATTTTTTAAAAACTGTCAAATGAAAACAATATCACTTCTTTAAGGTGAAAAGAGATGCAGGCAGTATTCTGCCTAATTCTGGACAGGTGTTCCTTGCAGTAGTTGCAGTTGGCATGGAGGTTTTCTGCATTCATGAAAAAAATGTCAATTGGTTGGATTGTTCTATAGACTTCATACTTGAGGAAAGTATTCAGAATACATGTGTAAATAGATAAATCTATATTAAAAGTAATATGTTGGACTCCATCAATGTTATTCCTTCTGAGGCAAAATAAAAAAGTTATCCTGACTTTGATAATAGGAGAATTAGGCCACATTTTTACATTAATCTCCTTCACATCATTCTGGAAGGAGAAGATGCCTGAGAATGGAATGCAGAAAAAAAAAGAAAAAGCCTTCTATTTTTTTTTTTTGGTAGCATCTACATATGCACATACTAATGTAAATACAAATACAGTCTAGGCATGTAAAGCTTTGACAACATTTTCAAGTATCCATTGGCAGGAAACTACCTTTTAATATTAATGGCAAATCACTAGATTTATGATTTCCAAAGAAACAAATTTTTCTGTTTCTTTACATATTTGTTTTGCATGTTTGGAAGCATTTTAGACTAGGAGGATGAGTGTGTGTTGTATATTTTACCCATCAGGTTGCAGTTTCCAGGTGTGTATCTTTCTTCTAACAATTCCAGTTAAGGTGTCCTGTTGCGCAGTACTGAGGACGGTCACTGGACACCTCACAGATGATAACAGCACAAGAGATTGTTTTGCAAAGTTGGCATCAAAGCTAAAGGAAGTATCTGCAAATATATGAAGAGCTATATATGAGATATGCTATATCACGAAGCTGTAGAACGGAACTGGAAGGTTTTATTCTGCTAACAAACTGAACACAGTAGAGCTGGACTTCATTGAATTTATTTTCTAGAAAGTGAAAATCCAAAACTGTGGAAACTATCTGAGGATGTGTGTTAAATTTAGCATTTTTTTTTACAAAGAGTTAAAAGGGGAAAAACATTATTCCACAGTGACTTTTTATATTATTTTTATGTTTTTCAGAATAGATTTAGGCATTATAAACAAGAGCAAAAGAAGGAACTGATTTTAATTTTTTTTTTTCTACATGTCAGTAATAGACCATTCACCCAAGAATTTAGTAGGACAAAACTCCAGTTGTGACACGAAGCTGGTGAAGGATCCATATAACCTAGAAAAGTGTTCCAACCATCACCAGGGAACAAATCTCAATGAACCAGGGTTAACAGAGCCACATCCAGCAGCTGTTGGGATAGTCTTTAAACCATCAGGCTAGTCAGGATTTCTCTTTTCTTGTTCCAGACAGTACTTAAGAGCACCAAGAAAGAGAAATGAAAGGATGAAGTCATATTTAGAAGTTTAGCATCCCTAAATTTCCTCTGTAGCTAATGGAGAGAAATAGGTATCACTTCAGCTCCAGTGTAAAATATGTGGTAAGCTAGGTGGGATATGAAATCTCCTGGGGACCTCCTGTATAGCATCTTCATGCTTCAACCCCAATTTGAGATGTGGAATAATGTAATCTGTCCTCTACCTGATGCTAATCCAAACCTCCTTTCAAGACAAAAAATGAGCTTTGTCATTTCAAAGAAAAATAGGCTAATTTTCATATTACTGCTCAGTTCCTTGTTGCATCAAAGATATTACCTTATTTAAAACAAATTATTTAAATTACATATTTTCCTTTTTTCATTTAGCTCCTTTTATTGTATTATTTATTTCCATAGCAGAAAGGATCATTTTGAATGTATCAGTTATTTCTGATTACAGAGAATTATATGTTACATAACACAGTGAAAGGCCAGCCAGCTTCACTACTTTCAAGAATTAATCTCTTTAGAGCATAGATTCCTTGTCCCAAAGACATTAAAGCCAGCGTTCTTTCACAAACTTTCTCTTCCATCCATTGCGCGTGTCATGTCCTGTCTTAACCTAAGGTTTTACAATCAGAACAAAGAGGTTGAATTTTACCTCCAATGCAACCAGTATTACAGTAAAAGAGAGGTAAAAAAATAATACCCTGGAAATCTTATCTCATCCTTTCACATGGAGTCTGGATGAATGTTCCTAGATTACTCTAAGGGCCTCAATTCTTCCCATTGCACAGACATCAGCAAGACTATTGCTTATTTATTTATGAATGAACATAAGAGTTTTAAAAATCAGCTTTCACCTGATTTGTTAATCCAAATAGCTGCATATCCTCAGTCAGCAACAAGAAGAAAATGAAAAATCAAAAGATAAACTACCCACTCCCATACCAGACTATTGCTAATGTTAAGACATGTTAATTACAAAGAAGGTCAGAGATATTTTTATAGTCAAACATAATGAAGATAGATGCACCATTTTGCACAGTCTTCCTCTCCAAAGCATTTCTTGTTTGCCCTAGACTGAATGCTACTAGTTAGATGATTTTCAAATATTGTTTCCTTGTTGTTTTTCTTAATTTTGATGGAGGTGCAGTGATCCAAGTGAAGGGATGAATCTTAAAAAGAAAGTATATAATTTATTTCTTTCTGATGAAGCAGAGTGCACACACGCACGCACATGTACACATATGCACATGTGCACATAGACACACTATTTTAAGTCCCAAATATTGTATTGAAGCATTTCTCCCTCACATATAGGCTTGGGAAGAATTTAGTGCTAAATAAATGCTGCCTCAAACCAGGCAAGATAAAACATAAATCATTGCATTAAAACCCTCTAACAAGTCTATCTGCTTTTTGAAATGACTGGGAGATGAAAGAGAGGAGTCTCATTTAAGAAGGCCCAGCGGAACAGTTCTGCATTTATATAGCTGTTATCAAAAGCAATTCATTTGGAGATCAAATAGACTGACAGATAGGACAAGCAGGGGATCACTACTGCCTTCAGGCAGCCAAAAGCAAGGATGGCTTCCCAGTACCATCACTAATATTGGGTCTAGTCAATGCTCATGTCTATTATGGTTCACAGTAACAGCCAGCTGAATGTTAATATACACTTCTTAGACTCCAATTCAATGCCAATTTGTAGCTGTGGGAGTAAATAGTACACATCCCTTTCTCTTATTTTTTTCTGTTTTTATTGTAGGAATACCTCCTTTTGTAATCATTGTGTGTCTGATATGTATTTACTTCTTAAAAAGTCAGTGCTGTTGAAGACAAAAGGAAGGGAAGAGAATGGACTTTCCAGTGTCCCGTGAGCAGTGTGCTGTGGCATCTGCATCAATAGTATCTCTCTTGTGTGCTGGAGACATGATGCTGAATGTTCAGATAAAGCTCAATGCTGTTTGCTTCTTTCAAAATAAAAAGCAATGCATCAGCCCATGGCTGGCTCCAGTTTCTCCAGTGCAAACAATTCAGATTGCTCATAAGGAAAACTTATTTTTCACTCTTCAGAAACACTCTTCAATACCATTGGGATAAACATAAGGACTTATTCTGACCTTAACCATCTAAAACATGTTTGCAGTGCTGAATAAGAGTGATCCCTTCTTTTGAGATCAGGTAGCCCAAAACTGGTTTGTGTTTTCACAGATTAGGACAAAACTCCTCAAAATGAAACTATCTAATCCACACTACATCACAGTTATGACTTCTCAGAATCCCATGAGATGCCTCCATACCCTTAAAATATGATTATTATTTTCAGGGATGGGGTTGTTTGGGCGTTTGTTAATGTGAGGTCTGCCTTATGGCCACAGTGATTTTTTTATTGCATCACACTGAGAATATATGCCTTGAGGTGTAGCATGGAAGAAATTTAGGATGCTGTAGAGTTTAAATTCCACTAAAGATACTGTTAGCAGATTCTTCCCAAACAAAATTGACCATAATTCTACCTCAAGCATAGAATCATAGAATAAACTAGGCTGGAAAACTTCTTGAAGATCATCAAGTCCAACCTCTACCCCAGGACTACCAAGACCATCACTAAACCATGTCACTAAGGGCCTCGTCTACATGGTTTTTGAACACTTCCAGGGATGAGGATTTCACCACTTCCCTGGACAGCCTGTTTCAATGTCTGACCACCCTTTCAGTGAATAAATTTTTGCTAATATCTAGTCTAAATCTCCCCTGTCTCAGACTGAGGCTGTTTCCTCTTGTCCTATCACTTGTTACCTGGGAGAAGAGACCAGCCGCCTGCTCACTTCATTATGATATAGCTGAACAAAGGATTTAGGAACCACATGAATTGGACTTCTTAATGATTATAGAAATCAGTTCTCTGGGATGCAATTGTCTGACTGAGTAAAATAACAGATCAGAATCAGCACAAATGCAAAAATTTGAAGTCTGGCTTGAGAGTGAATAGAGAATATAGGGCTGACACAATCCTTTTCTATATCTTATGATTTGGTCTGCTTTAATTTTACAGCCAGATGCAGCCATCACTGTATCAAAAGCACTGGAGACTTGTTCAAGTGGTAATTCAATGGGTGTTGTATGAGAAAAGCAAGAAAGAGTAAGCTAGACAATTTTTCTAAGACAAAAGGTTACTTGGAGTTGTGGAAGGAGAAGACCAAGTAATCAAAAGTAAGATAAAAAGGTGGGGTTGAAAATATGTAAAATGGAGTGCAACAGGTAAAAGGAGAAGGTAACACACCGATTTAGGCCTTAGGGCTTGATATTAAATATATACACATTCCTTACGGGCATTGAACCACCATTAAAAATTTGTCTCTAAAGTCTTACAAAATATCCTGCTTCTAGTGCATAGTCCACTTTCCTTCAGTGCAGACCTACAAATTGAATAAATGAACTTACCCTAAAAAGGGATGCACAGAGGGCAAAGGAGGAACAAGGTACATAGGGAATGACCATTCACTATCTCTTCAAGTAAAAAAACTAAGAAGCATAAAATAAATAGCTCAAGAGAAAGATTTAAACATTCATAAGGACTCTTTCTTCAAAGAATACATCAGTGAACTGATGTATTCATTGCTGTATGATGATGAGAAGACATCTAAAACCTACATGGGTTAAAAGAAAAAAAGAAATATATTACGAAAAATAAATGGCAAGAAATCATCAAGGAATGCTAAATAGAAATGAGCTTTCTCTGAGTTGCAAATTACAGAAGAGTAGGAGAATATGCCAGGGAAATATCAGCCTTTGTTCTCCTGCTTCTCCTGTTGCATCCTTGGCTCTCAGGCCGCTAATAGTCATTAGGCTAAACAGATCTTCGATGTGGAACAGCCAAGTTTTCCTTATGTCCTCATCACATCACAAGACATCTCTTTCCAGTTCTCTGTTGGGTCTTACTCTTTGTTCCATAGCCCAGCTGCCCTGCAGATTGTTTTCCTACAAAGTTCTTGATCTGCTGACCTGAGAACCTATTCATGGGTTAGGAAAAAACCCACTGCCAAAAACACAAAGCCATGGTTCTTCCAGTGCAGCCAGCTCCATCATAAGGAAATGCAGCACAACACTTGGACACCAAACAAGATAGGACAAAATGCTAATTATAGTAAGACTTTACAAAAAAAGCTATCTACCGCAGTGAGAATCCAGGCCTCAAAGCTAGTCTCTCATGGAACAAAAGTAAGTTGTCAGATTTGAATAATTTCCCTGTATGTAGATAAATCCTCATATTCCTGTGTCTCCCTACCCCCCTCTCTTCCTCCTCCCCCTCTCTTCAGTTTTGCAAACAAGAAAAGAAACACTAGGAGCTATTTCACTGGATAACCATGCAAATGAAACAGGAGATTTAAATGTCTTAGCAAGGAGATCAGAGACACAGTCGGAAACAGCTGTAAGGGGTATTGGAATGATTATAAGGGAATAGGATGGGTGCATTTTTTGGCTTGGTGACTTCATTAGTGATATTTGGCATCAGATGCTCAGCTGGTGCAAATCAGAAGAGCTCCTCTGAGCCTGCTTACCCCCTCTGAGGGTTCACTTATTTGTCCTGAATATGGATTTCTGTATTCTTCTTTTTTTTTTGCTCCACTGCAACGGTCTTCAGGCAGCAGGTTGAAAATAAGAATTTAAACCATGAGAAGATATTTTGTTAGATGAAACAAAACTCAGGTTGTATCTGTTGCATTAAATATATTGAGGTCTTATTAGACACAAAACGTTTAGTTTTGATTCTGCTTCACACTGGTAGAAGAAATTTAGAGATACAGGACCCTTACATAGACTAAGCCCCCCAAAAATCCAGTCTCCTGTCACTCCAAATAATTGTTGAAAATGTATCCATTTTTCTTTATTTGTATCTTTTTAGATATTTTTATAACAGACATGGATGTATTGCTCTGCACCAGAAGCTTGAGACTTGTCTGTACTTTCACTGTTTTAAAATGGAAGAATCTTTTGCAAAAAAGTAGAAATATGATTCCTGCTGAAAGAAATTCTACTTTGATACATTGTTTGTACAATTCACAAACTGCCCCTTGCTTTTGAACCTATACCATTGAGTCCTTTTTGGGGGGAGTAAAGAGGGGAAGATGGGGAAGATGGGGAGAAATAAGCAATCATTTAAGACATCATGCCTGACAATATGTCAAGAAATTCAATCATTTCTGTAGATGGAGGTGTATCTACAGATGGAATGGACAAGGAAGAAAAATAAACCACTTATTTTCATTCACCCAGTGGACTCACAAACTTAAGGCTAATTAATGAAAGCAATAGCACTTGCATTCAGCAGAAAAGATGTTAGTGGGAAGGCTTCTAGCAATAACAGCAAACTTCTAATACTTTTTGTAAAAGCAGTTGTCCCCATCTTTCCCAGTCAAGCCAAGAGTCTACATACCAGACAGTCCATTGATTGCTCTCCCCACACATTTGAGTAGAAAGCTATCTAACAGAGAGTAAAAAAATTTGTTAGTAAAGTCCTGGAAAACAAGCATTAGCTATTTAGTTTTCCATAAAAGAAAGAGAAAAAAAAAAAAAAGAAAAAACAAAACCCCAGGAACAATTTTGGTCATCCTCAGTTAGGATTCTATAATGGAACACCAGTATCTTCATAATTATTCTGGTTATCAGGGCAAAGTCAGAAGGGAAAGGTCATAGAATAATAGAATGTTTAGGTTGAAAAGACCTTTCAGATCATCAAGCCCAGCCGTTCACCCAGCACTGCCAAGTCCACCACTAAACCATGTCTCCAAGTGCCTCATCTACAAATCTTTTAAATGCATACAGAGATGGTGATTCCACCACTTCCTTGCACAGCCTGTTCTGGAGCTTGACAACCCTTTCAGTGAAAAAGATTTTCCTAATGTCCAATCTAAACCTTCCCTCACATAAGTTGAGGCCATTTCCTTTCATCCTATCATTTGTTACTTGGGAGAAGGGACTGACACTCACCCTAATGGCTACAACCTCCTTCCACAACCTCAGTTCTCTCAGCTGCTCACCATAAGATTAGTTCTCTAGACCCCTCACCAGCTATATAGAAAGAAAAATAACGCTGCAAACCCTTCTCCTAAAGGGAGTTTTAAACAATGTGTATGCTAAGCAGAAAGACAGAAACTCTGGTTAATGCCCTGAAACCCATAACTGCTGTTTTTTTTCTGCTCCTCTTCTGTGTGCCTATGAGCAAACTGATGCACTTCATCTCTGCTTTGCATTACCCACTCCAAACCATGGGGCTATCTTCATTTTTATCTGTGAAGTAATGTGGATATTCTTGTCTGGAAAGCACATTAGAAAAGCAGAGTTGTGCTGTCAGCACTGAGAGATTGCACAGGGCAGCATTAAAGCTGTTTGTGACCAGCATAGCTTAGTACAGACAGCAGAGGTTTTGGCTGTATGGGATGAATGGTCTTGTTCTTGGTGAACTTTCAAAATCATCAGTTCATAGAGGTGCAAGTTAAGAAGCATCACTGCAAAGGTCAATATAATTGCACACCAAATGGGGCAAAACCCTGACCAGAATATGTAAGCAAAAGGTATATAAAGCATGCAGTCCTCAGAATGATGGTGCTATTCAAAGTTCTTTCATGGATAAAACCTAGGAACCCTTATTAGTTCAAACTGAATCTACATTCACTGTTGCAAAGTGCAGAGGTGTCTTTCATGTGTTGTCAGAAAGGCAAAATTTTATCTCTGTGAATACTTTGGTCAGCCACCCCATGAGCACATCCCAGCAAGCCCTTTTAATGAACCATTGCCCATTGTGTGTACAGAAAATGTCCACGATTTAAGCCCTCAGTGCTTTTGTTTCACAAAACACTGTTCACAAGACAACCGCAGGCTGGAGCCATGAATCCATTTTGCCTTATTTACATGAATTTTCCACAGCGTCCTTCACTAGGTATCATATTCAGCACTTCCCAAAGGAAATTATGTGTATAAAATTCATGAGAAATCCTGGTTTCTCTAGCGTATCAGTAGACATCTCTCTATTATGCAACCCAGGAACATTCTAAACCAATAAATAAACCTTGAGATGAAGGATATTTGCCTCACTGAACCAAATATCCTGAGAGGTGTGGAATGTATATATGCAGTGGTTTTAAAGGAGAGTCTTGGGGTTTTTTTTTGTGAAATATCCATGGTGATTAATATCAGAGCAGTATTGGCTTAGCCTCTGCAGCAATCTTAATACAAGAATATGATTCTAATCTGTAATCATCCTTGTAATATGCCTATTTTATTAAGCGATATTAATGAGAATTATGTATGTCATATCTTGGTAGGGCAGAGGAGGATTTTTGATGGCTTAATGCAATGAGTATTTCCAATTTTTGTGCATTTGAATAGAGTAGGGACAAAGCTCATCTGAAAAGTAATTTTATGTCTGAGCTCAGGCTTTCCAGTCTGCCCATTATAATACTCAGTGCAGAGTACATAGTTCTTATAAACTTTACAAAAGTGAAAGGTTATTTGAAGCTGCATTTTTTGAGTTACTAAAGCATGTTTGACATCACAGGTTTTATTTCACAGCTGTTTGTACTCCATAGATCTGGGAAGGAGCTAACTTAATGGATGGTGTCGAAAGAGAGCTTGTATAAACATAAGCAATATATTAACCACATTTACGTTTCAGACCTTGTCTAAACCTGCATGTCCAGAGAATGGATTTGGATGGGCTTTGAAGTCAGCCCAAAAGACACAGGTGGCTACTGCTACACCCATTACTTATCATTTCTTCAGAGACAGCAGGAGCACTTCACTGAAAACATTTCTCACATTGAGGGGAACAATGTGAGGAGCAAGTCATAAGATTCATAAGAAAACATGCCTTAGCTTCCTAATAAATCATTCAGAACTTTCAAAGACCAAATACCAAATACAAATACCAAAGCTTTGTAAGATGACATAATCAGGCAAGAAAGACTTGATTATATGGGAATCTTCTTAGTATTGGAGGATTGGAAGATCTCTGCATAGATAAAGAGGACTGGAAAGTGCTATCAGAAGTGCTCCTTGCTACCTTTCCTGGGCTCTCTCCAGGGATCACATTGTTCTCTTCTGTCAAGGTTGATGGTGAGTGTAAAGATGAGTTCAGAGACCTTTGGAGAGTGTTTCCAAAGGAGGGAAGGACATTTTTAAACAAAAGCATTTAGTCTTCTAGTCAAAAACTGTGGCAAAGATCTCCCACAATCACTAAACTATTTGCTGATATCCCCACTTTCAACATCCCAGCATTTCCACTCTGAATTTGCCTAGCTTTTGTATTTTGTCTACGCAATAAAAATGCTATTTTCAAAATTCTGTTTTACCTACAGGTATTTTTAGACTCTAACTATGTCATAAGATCAGCACTTTCAGAGGTGTTTTATTCCACTGTAAGACTAAGATAAAAGTAGGAGATGCAAGGTGGGCTGTCTTTTCACACACCCATTGGTGGCTACAGAGAAAGACTGGATGACCGATTTACACTGTTCTCTAAATTTTCAGCTGGCTTTAAATACCAGCTTTTTTTGCTGGATGAATTGCTTTCCCTGTTTGTGTTTCCTTTGTGAACCCTCTACAAAATTATAAACAACTTCTTGAACCACAGACATCAAAAACAGAAGCAGTAACAGTACTAGAATAAAAACAACCTTTCTTATTTAAAAGCTTTATGTCTATGCAGCAAAATAACATTAGCTGTTTTGTAAAAACCTTTATCCTGATAAAAATCATCTTTAGTTGTTATCTATCATGACAACAAGCTGTTTTCAGTCATCAGCTGTCAGAATATACACTGTGCCTTGAAATACAGCCATATCCTTAAGTATATTTTTTCTATTGTTATAATAAAGTGTACCTCGTTTGTCTAAATATGGTTGATCCACTGATCACACCACATAAAGGATCTTATTTTATTTATCATCCACTGAATCTCCATCTCATTAACCAATTGGCTGAATACCAAGTTTTAGAAGATCTTTGTATTTATAGATAGAACACTGATAAAATGGCATCAGGACAAAACCTGATCCCTCTGTGACCAGACTAGAAACAGTCCTGCTCAGCAGTGACCTCTATAAATGCATTTTGAGGCTTTCAGCCTGTTTTTAATCCACTTAAGGTGCACCACATTAATTTTGTGCATTTTTTTTTCTAATTTTATAATCAAAATATCCTGATGTACGAAGTCAAATGCCTCACAGATACCTATTGCTTGAATACTTCTATCTTTATTAACTGAATTTGTAATTTCATCAGAAAAAAAAGCTATCGGTTTAGTTTGACAGGAACTGTTTTCCGTAAGCCTGTGTTGACTGTCATTCACTAGATGTCCCTTCTTTATTTCTGAGGATGGACGACTTTAGGGTACAAGGGAATACGGTTTGCAACAGAGTATACATCTGCGGCTTCAAATTCAAGCAGCAATTGTCAGCTTGTCTCCTGCAGACTACGGCAGTCTGAAATGGCCCTGAAGTTATTTTATGCTTTGCTCCATCCAGATCATGACTGTCCTGTCTAGAAATCCAAAGAGGCCTTTCTCAGTCTCTATATAAATAATTCTTTCATACAGCCAACATTATTAGTCATAGTGTGCAATTGGTTCTGTATTAGAATAGTAAAGAAGCCCACTGGCAGTGTGAAATGACTGATCTCCGGTGTGGATGTATCTAGAGCGTCAAGTCCCAGCAGCCATCTACCTTGAGGCATGGGAGAATTTAAGTTGGTGAGACGGAGGAGGGATTGGTGATATTAGAGAAGCTGACAATTTGTGTGACATGACAGCTCTTCTGCATGGACTGCACTTTTCCTTTTTTTCTTTAACCCTCAGCACCTTGCAAGTGAAACTATTTTAGATGTACTTCTATTCCTATAGTTTCTATTTCTAATTTCTAATTATAATTCTATCTCTATATTTCTAACACTATCACTATCACTATTATTATTACTATTACTATTATTACTTTTTGTTTCAAGAGTGGTTTCAATGACTAGGATTGAACTGCACTTGGAAAATAATTAATTAGAAACAGCCTCAGTACTGAGGACCCTGAAGCCTGAGTGGGCAAAGGAGACTGAGGTATGGAGAAAAGCTGTATTAGTATTCTCATTTTACACGTGAGGAGCTGAGAGGCAGAGACGTTAAATGAGTGGCCTAGGGTCAGAGAGGGGAATTGGTGGCAGGATGCAGACTTGAACTGAGGACAGTTGATATCCAACCCAATGCATAAGCTGAAAGTCTTGCCCTGAATTACTTTTTCAGTGTTGCCTGTCTCCATTTTTCTCTCTGAAACAAGCTTAGATAACAAAAATGGTGTAGTGAATTTGTCTAAGGACAGATAACCAAGGGAAATGGGTGTTTTTTTCTGATTTCTTTTCCTCTTGTTTCTAGTGTAAGCTTTAGTAAGTCGCTTAACTCCTCCCTGCTTCGTGTCCTCTATCCCTGATTCATGGACACTGGCATAGTATTTTCCTCCAGAAGGAGTTAGGAAAAGCAGTAATTTGGGCTGGCAGGAGTCTACGATTTCTTTTTAAATGGAAAACCTGAGGTTTTTTCCCCAGAGTTTTTGAGGACTGCACAGACTCTCAGCCTCATTGAAATGAAGTGGCATAGACAATTCTTGTGAGACCTGCAAGATGGGAGCTTTAACTGACCTTGCAGTTAACTCCCAGCACCATGAGATGTCAAAACCCTGAATCGTTGTAACCTTTTAGGGGCTACCTCAGATGTGGAAACCAGGCAATCCCAGTACCCATACCTCCAAGCTAAGCTATTACTGGATGAGTTAGTGCTAAAAGGAGTAATTATAGAGCAGGGAACTATTTTCAGAGGGAAAAATTGCCACAAAATACTTTTGCAGTATTTGCACATTCCATGGTATTTTTTCTTTCAGAAAAAGACCTCATGATGAGTTGGGAACTGGCCAGTTAAAGACACCACTGGAAGTAGGAATTGAATAGCCAGATTAAGCTGAAATGCCTTCTTGACAAGGCTAAAAGTCAACCGTCTCATCTAAGTTATTCAGATAACACCTGCAGAGAGACAGGCACTTCTACAAGTTGATTCAGCCTGTCCTGCGATAGCAGTATATGAAAAGTGAAGGATAGCACCCTTCTGAGTGTGTATCCGACTATATTAACTCCAAGCAAGGGAGAATTAGATTAGACTAGATACCTAAAAGTTAATAATTAGGGGTAATGAGTGAAGATGAAAGGTAGGCAGCCTTGGTTTTTCTCCGCCATTGAGCGACTCAGAGAGGAATGGTCCAGTGCTTCCAGTATCACACCTAAACATGAAGGGTTGGTCAACCAGTGACTTTGATAAAAATATTATCCGGAGCCACCTCTTAGGAGTAAAGGAAAATCTGTCTTGTGTTCATGGTTTATCTTTTATATGTTTTGTCTCCATGCTAATTTCGACCTCCACACAGCCTGTATAAATATATATTAATTTCTTCACATGGCTACCAAAAGATACGGATTATTTTATTCTCCCTCTGTGAATATTAGTGAAGTCAAATCAACCATAATTGTGCTCAGTAGCAAGAATTCTTGAATTAAAAGCTTCCTTTTCTGACAATTTAACCTCTCACAGTGGAGCAAGACTCACATCCTTACAAAAAGAGAGGCATTGGGACCCACAGCAAAGAACTTCCAATGCCATTCGCTTGGGAATCATGTTTCAGGCTTCAGTTCGTCATATAATTTACCATGCAATTTTAGATTAAACAAGTGGATACTGAATCGTCATTGGACTAGTAAGCTACTAAGCCCAGTGGTGGACATGAAGATAAAAAGTCCCGATGGGCAAGTCTTAAAAGGGAGTCACAATTTATGCTTCAGCTAATCATTGCTGTGTCTGAAAACAAGAAGAAAGCATGAGGCATAACAGAATGAAATGTAGCATCCTTCTCCCTGCAAAGCACATCTTTTCTCTGGGATTAAAATAGGGTTTGCATTTTAAATTTTCATTTACTAAACAGAAAAATATTTTACTAGGAGGGAATGGTATTAAGGAGAAATGATTCTTTGTGTGCCCTCAGGCCTGGTGAAGACAGGATTTGATTTGCTGTGTTAGGCTGGAATCTGGATTGATACACAGAGATGAGAAGGTGTTTAATAAAATTTACATTTCATTTTCTCACTTGACACCAGTCTCCTGTCACTCACTGAATGAAGGGAATACGACAAATAACTTTTGTCAGCACCTAGACATGGAGAGACAGTCAGGAGGGGGAGGGAGAGCAAGGGTGGGATATTTTTAGTATCATTCCCTTTGACGGCTGCGAGACTCAGTGTGTTGGGCATCAGCTTCATCTTTAATGTACATCAGAACAGAGAGGTGTATCAGGATGGAAAGCACAAATTAATCCAACCATACCTAGCCTGTCCCTGAGTATGGACAAATGACCTGCTGTGAAATGAATGAGATGACCTACACCCTAAGCAGCAGAGCATTTCAGCACATTCTCCGTGCTCAGCTTGCATGTAGCTCCTATCTCTGACAAACAGCAGGATCTGGCTTGAGTCCACCTTCCATGGTGCTGCTGCAGAGATTCTTTTACACACCACTCTCCTGGCTATGTCGCTTGTTTCTGTTCTTCTTTTGTTAATGATCCCAAATTAAAGTGGCTGGGTTTAGTATTAAACCTTTTTGTCCCTCATTTTTTCCACCTGAGTTTAGGTTTCTAATCAAGGACCAAAGATCACTGTCCCAGTCAGCATCTAAGTGCAGAAGGTTTAAGTGTAAAAATCCAGAGAGAAGGAGGTCTTTTGCAGGAGAACTGAGGATATATTCTCCTTCTCTTCTTTTCCTGTGGGGTATTACCCCTTATCTGTTCAGCTGAATTTTAAGTCAGATCCTTGCATCCCACAGGACTCACACAGAACCTGGCAAGTGATAGATAATAAGTGGGACATCTGCAAAAGCAAGTTGAATAAGCATTGCTCCCTAGTTGTCATGCAACAAAACCTGGAAAATATCAGGCAGAGAACTTTAAGTAAAAGCAGAAGTAACTTATATTTTTGCATAGTATATAGATAACTCAGTATAACATAATATTAATGTTCAGGGATGACACGTCCATCAGATGGCCATTAGGAGCAATCACCATTCCCAGAAGTCTGTCTTAAAATAAATTCCAGGAAAGGATAATTTCATATTTTCCTTTTTCTCATATTATTCCCCAAGTATTCAACATCACAGCCTTCAGTATGAGGGTCTGGTCTAACACAATATGGAAGCTATTCAGAGGTTTACCTAGCTTATGTGCAATCTTCTGCCGTGGCCTTTGTTCATAACTGCAAATTGAGCCAGGTTCATCAGTAATAAGGAATATTTTTCATTTAAGAGCAAAAAGCTTTGAATTGAAACTTCTGAGGCAAAGCTGACACCATGCTGGGAGTGTTTTAGGAGAAAATGATTTACTGAGCTGGAGACCAAGACAGAGGAACAGAAGCTCAGATAAGTGTCAGATTTTTCTTTAACATTGTCTTCCAGTCTTGTTTTTCTGTTGTTCCAAAATATTCACCTTGAGCATAAAGCTAAAGACAAAGAACAATTTATAATGTTTTATTTTTCAATCATTTGAGGAGTGTTGTGTTTTGCTGTTTTTTTTTTACTTCTTTCCTTCTTCACTACTCTTTTTCTCCTCTTTGTTATTCAGAATGTGAGAGAAAAGAGGAAAGTAAAAGGAGAGCATGAATACATCCCCAAACAATCCTCCTTAAAATGACACTTCCAGTTTAAAAAATAATACTTTCTCTATGTCTTTCTGTTTTCCTTATTGGAAAACTCACTAATGGAACGGTTACTTTTGCTCCCTTTTGTCCTTTGGAAATTGAAAATTTTGAAATGCCTTGGTGAGAGAGCAGCAGACTGTTGGTAGCTTCTTGGCATCTCCAGACCTGCACACACACAGAGGTTTGAGCCAGCAAAGGCTCAAAGGTGCTTCTTAAGTTGATCTCAGGTTGTTCCTCACTGCAGCCTGTCGTGTCACGTATGTGAAATCTTGTATCTCAAGTAGCACTTCCTCCTGTCTCTACACCACAAAAGCACATCATATGTACCACAGAAATTCCTGTGCAGACACCATGTGCTAGTGTGTTCTGGAATCTTAGAATGATCCTGTTGTGTATCTGGCTTTTACTCTTACAATCGCCTTAGTAATGTTGATCAACAAATCACCACCCAACATTTCCTACATTTTAGTGGGTACAAAGCTGGAATAATTTAAAGTCCTAGAAAAGGCATAATGCAAAAAAACCCAAACTAATCTAAACCCCCTGTGAATCTGTATAGTAAGTAACCATAATCACCTTTGGAGTGTTACATCAAGCAGCTTTCTTTATCCAGTGAAGGTTTTCTCTCACAGTCCGTAGTCTACTGAAGATTTTTTGGAGTGTAATTTCACTCTCAATAAGGCCATTCATTGCAGAATCAGAAGCTCAGAGAAAAGCTTTCTGACCGGACACTTGCCTCCTTTATTTGCTATTTATACCTCTCATCTTAAAGAAATAAATGCCATAATAAACATCATAATAAATAGGGATTGGGAGTTATACCATATAGAGATGATGAAAGGGTTTATAATCTCATTGCTGTTATTTGGTTTTTCTTTTTTTTTTTTTTTTTAATTTTGTCTTAGGCACACAATTCCTTCAGCCCAGGCTGTAATTAATTTTAGTACATCACCAGTTATCTCTGCTCCCTAACCAGGCTTGTCATTTTAATTTTTCACAGGCTTTCTTTTTTTCTATCCATGTGCCTGTTCCTGTATCTTCGTGAAGTCTCATCAACTCTGGCCCAAAGCCTTAGGCAAATTTGTCTGTAATGCACTCCTCTACTTCAGACATTAGAGGAAAAAAAATACCATTTCCACAAAATGGTGGGGGAAAAAAAATATAAGGAAAGAAGAATAATTCTGATCATACGTTGTCCAGGAATTGAGACAAGTCTGGAGAGGTTGGCTAAAAATAAGGTATCCTTTCTGCTACACTCTTATTTATATCAATGAAGAAATCCAAGTGCTATTGGAGGGCAGGCTACAGAAAAAAGTTAGCATGTGGAAACCCCAAATCCAGCAGACAATTAAATTTTTGCCATTGGCTGCATTGGAGCCATACTTGTTAAATTTCTCTGACATTTAACATGACTGTCAAGAAAGACTTTGGGTCTCAGAGGATGATCTGCGCAGGCAGATGCAGAGACTTTTCCATTAGTTTTGCCTGCACTTTGAAAGCTTCCTTGGTATTCCATTTGCGGAAGTTAGTACTTTGCTAAGCCCAAGTAAATTTGCTGAAACGGCTTAGTGTCCCCAGCAGAGTTAGCCTGAGTGTGGGCTGCGCTAGAGCATGAGTCTGCGCCACGACATGCCTACAGGCTCCTTGAAAAACTGAGCTGAAACCCTGCTGCTGTCTCTTTATGTGTCCTCGCAGAAGCTAGATTTTGACAGTATTAAAAAGTGAACTCTATTCAGCTGACTGCTCTACCGCTGAGCCAGAATTCAGGCTGCTCAAGTCTACCAAGGCACACCATCCCTCATGGGTAACCCACACATCACATTGTGGGTTCTTAGAATAGAACTGTTTAGGTTGCAAAAGACCTTTGAGATCATTGAGTTCAATTGTTAACTCAACACTGCCAAGCCCAACCTTAAACTATGTCCCAAAATGCCACATCTACATGTTTTTTAAATACCTTCAGTGATGGTGACTCCGCTACTTCCCTGGGAAGCTTTGTTCTAGTGCTTGACCACCCTTTTGGTGAAGAAATTTTTCATAATATCTGATCTAAAACTCCCTTGGCACAACTTGTGGCCATTTCTTCTTGTCTTATTGCTTGTTACTTGGGAGAAGAGACCAACAACCACCTTAGCTCCTTTCAGGTAGCTGTAGAGAGTGATAGGGTTTCCCCTGAGCCTCCTGTTCACCGGGCTAAATAACTCCAGTTCCTCTGGCTTCCTCTTGCTCCTTCCACTCCATCCCTATCTGCCCTTACCCTTGCTTTTGGAATGTATAATGTCTTCCTGTCAAGGAGTATTTCAGTGCACAAATTTACCCATGAAACATCCATGTATAGCTAGAAACCACTGTTGTCCTAATTGTAGTGTAGGGATTAAGGAGAACTCAACAATACAAAGACTAAGGGTATTGACATGGGCTTGGATGTGATAGCTTCACTTACTAGGAGTAGAACTACTGAAGGGGAGATCAGGGGATGGAGAAATTGTATTTCTTCAGAAAGGAAAGAAAAATTGTATTTCTTCTACCATGTGAAAGCATCTAAAATTGGATATCAGCTGTGGAGGAAAGGAAGGGTCTCCAAACCATTTAACCAAACCTGGATTTGTCTGGAAGGTATATCTATTTATTTGGACCCTGAATCATGAGCCTTAGGGATGATTGACATAACAGAGTATTTTCGCCTCTGTAGAAAATGCTGTAAGAAATTGCTTTTCCATATGATGGAAGAAGTCAGAAAGGCTGACCTTTTGCACTTCTTAATAATATAAGGTCCTCATCCTCAACTATCTCAAGCCAGAAAAGCTCCTCTGCCATCAGCCAGAAGCCTATCTCAGCATGGAATCAGTCTGATTTCACCTGAAAATGATGCTTATAAATGTGATGTAGTACAGGAACTAATGCTGGTGAATCTATTTTTGTGCCTAGAAAACTGTGTAACTCACTGACCAGAATCTGCACCTTAGCTCCTTCAGCGTGAAGTGAACTGTTTTATGGTTGTTTCATTGTTGTTATTTTCTTTCTTTAATAAATAAATAAAGAAAGAAGAATAAATAATCAAGGTTTCTTACCTTCTCTTCAACTGCTGATCTGGCCAGAAACCTCATTTTCCTGCTTAAGTATTTTTAACTTAGAGGGGTGTAAATTTCATCTTGTGCCACCAGGACACCTTGCAACCAGAATTTTATGGTACGCTGAGGGCATAATAAAGTTCCTCATCTTCCAGCTCAGTAAAGCAAAGCACAGAGGAATTCTCTGAGCAACTGAAAAACATCAGCATTATTAATATAATTCATAAAAAAGTAGTGTTCATAACAAGGCAGTGATTTAAAGGTGCTAGAAAACAATGCCATGGTGAAGATTTAACTTGTCAAAATGCTTTAATTAAAAAACAAACAAAAGAACAACAAACACCACAGATTTAACTAGGAAGAATGGAAGGCACTTAATCAAATCATAATGAAATGGAAGTTGAAGTTTCTGAGGTTTTTTCTCAGAAAAAGGAAAATATTTATGCACACAGTAAGGCTCTTCAAATGAAACTAAAGGCATGCTTGAAAAAATGCGAAAATCCCTATGTATTTGTTTATATGCATGCACACCAATCAGCATTGCTCTAGACACTAAGACTACACTAGTGCTAATATATAAAAGTATCAGAAATCTGATCATCTGCACTGTTGTATTGTTTAGGCTAATCCTTGGATGCTTTTGAATGTAATCTCAAAGCTGACCTAGATAACCAACTAGCACTCCCCAAAAAACTCTTGGAGAGAATTGTAGAGGTGTTAGAAGGCCTCTTCTCAACAGGCAGTTTTGATAGATACAAACTGTTTTGGAAACTAAGAAAGATCAGCGTCAAAGATACGGCCAGAGTCTCCCAGCTGGCTGCAGATCCAGGTAAACAGTTCATTTGTACATGTGGCCATCTGGCTCCGTATGTTTTATTGTGACTACAGAGACAAAAGACCCAGCTTCACATTGACTGCAAGCCAGGAAAAACTTGCTTTGTCAGTGGCCCACCACCTCATGCCACTTTTCTTACACCTCTGCTGCTACTACAGTAACATGCTCTCTGACACCATTCTGACATTCGGGCAGCCTTTCAGACATCTCCCTTTCATTGTTGTAGCCAGCTGAAGTCTGGAGAACATCCTTCTGGTTGGAGCATCCCAGGAGAGTTGTCTGTGGAAGTTCCAAAGAGTCACCAGATGTTACTCCACATAGCTGCTGGTGACTGTCACTTTTCCTGGCTGAAGAAAAGGTATCCTTGTCCACTGTTTTACACTGGACAGTGCTCATCTTTCTCACTTGCTTGGCTTCACAGGGCTGCAGGTTCAGCTCCTCCAGTTGTCCTGTGACTTGTCCCACTGCTCCAGTTCCTTCCATATCTGTGAAGGCAAGACTTGTTTAAAACTTGCTTTACAATAATTGTAAGATGCTACTTTCATGTTCCTTCTATGCCTTTACTCTGTGTTAAAGACATGAATGATAAAACAGTTATTGTTGCACAAATAATTGTAACTATTCACAAATTTTGGTTTGACAGAAATAAGTTGATAAAACCAAACAACAAATAAATATAAAGCAACCGAAACATCTGATTTGTTCTTATTGATACACTAACAGCTCCTAGAGCACATTCCAACAGTCAAAAAATATCTCAGAAAATGCTTAGTAATAAAGTGTATAAAATACAGCTGGTTAATAAGCTATGTATTGCTAAAATTGATAATAATTTTGATGTTAAGCTGTAAAAAAGATTAATACTACCTATAAAATACATCAGCCCTCTATGAATCAGGCTGTAATATAAAGTAGAACTTTTAATTTCCAACATTTAAATCCTACTCAAGGCAGAGCCTGTAACTTGCAATGCTGTTTAAAAAATGATGTTGAAAAAAATGCAGAAAAGGCAAAATATATACTATACATTTTTCATGTGAGAACAAAAAATGTTTACATCTTAATAAACCAAACAGTTATCAACCACACTTGTGGTGTAACAGCAGATGGCTTCTGAGTTGACAGGGTGCACTATCACTTCAGTGCAAGATTGGCAGCCTGCTTCATTGGGATGCTGAATACATTTGTAAAATTCTTGCAAATCTCTCCCTTCCACCTGAAAATAAAATGAAAAAAGACCAGACCCAAACCTTTTATACTGGTTCCAAATCCAGAATTAGTCCTAGTCCATGTATCTCATGTGGACAGCATCACTTTTTCTAGTCTATTCAACAGCATATATCACAGATCCTTACCACAAACGAAATGTATTGTTACCACTCCTGATTTTTTGAGTTTGTCCTTGAATTTTGACCCCTAGCAACCTGCAACATTCAACTCAATGATTGCTGAGACTGCCTGCTTAGAGTCATTCTCTTCTCCCTTTTCTAAAATCTTTAATTGGAACTCTATTTGCTGGAATCATTTTCATAGAATCATAGAGTACCTTAAACTGGAAGGGACTCAGTGGATCCCAGTGGATCATGGAGTCTAACTCCCTGCATCTCACAAAAAATACCTAGAGTTAAATCATATGACTAAGAGCATCACCCAGATGCTCCTTGAACTCCTTCAACCCTGACAGGCATGTCAATGGCTTCATACTTGCGCTCAATTTTCCTGTTAAGGAGTGTTAGCTTTTTTTCAACTTGTACACTCACTGCTTTCAATTTCAGGATTGTACCTCTTGGAAATCCACTGGAAAGCTGTCAGTAAATTTTCAGGGGTCACACATGTTTCTGCATGTAATAGTTTTCCTTCTTAATATTGCTTTAACATTAGGTAGCTGGCTGTTTTAAAGTACAAATTACATACATCAGTAGGTTCAATTTTCTTCTTTATACACATAAACAAGATAATCAGGTCATGACCCCTATACCAAAGCTTCATGTTAGTTCTTGATATATACTGATACCCTCTTCATCTTCAAAGGTGCCATTTTCAACTGTGAAAACAGGTCTTTTCAAGCCAGTTTGAAATAATGGAGGAGGCTAAAAGTTTTCTGGATATAAGCAGTTTAAAGGATGAAATACTGCCTTAAGATATATATGATATAGTAATCTAAAATATCCTGATTTTTTAAAAAATTAATACAAACTACTCAATATCGTTGAAGCAAACAATTAACTGGGTTAAATGCCAGCTAGCAGACAGAGCTCAGGCAGTAATTATGTAAGGGAAATAATTCTCAGAGGTGGCGATATGTGGCAGTACCAGACGCTACTACTGAAATGGAAGTTATGCAGTGTTTCCATCGGTGGAATTTTTTGGAATTAAAATTAAAATTGATTCTGTTGAAATTTTGTAAAAGGTAGAAAAAATGGCAAGCCTGTAGAAAGGAAAAAGGAGAAGATGCTCTGAGCAGCATAGGAGCAAGGACCTTATTTGCAGAGCAGGTGAACCTCTTCAGAAATACAACAGTGATTTCTTGGTGATGGTGGCCAAGGAGTTCAGGATAAGATCAATCAGGTAGAGTACCTGAAAGGACTAGAGATTAAAGGTAGGAAACTTAAGCTGTTAGAGGATACAACTTTTAAATAGTGAAGGTGATGAACCACCAGAATAAATTTCAGAAAGTAAAAGAAACAGTGTGTTCCTCCAAGTGCCATTCTGTTAACCACGAGTTTGTCAATCAAAAGTTATTTAATTCAAGAGGGAGATAATTGTATATAGCTGAGGAGAATTTTTTTATTACAGCAAGGTCAGACAAGGCAGTATTTTGATGCCTTCTTCCATGCAATACTGTAAATCTACACATGCAGCTTTCTTCCTCAACTCTATCCCCAGCTACTTGTTCTGGGACAATAGCCAGGGCCCCTACATCCATTGGACTTCATACAGTATAAGCACTACCAAACAGAAAATCCTTCTAGCAAGTCTTGCTGTGGTGATTAATAATAACAGCTCCAAACACTTAATTGTATTAGAAAAGTGGAGTTTCTTTTGGGGGGAACAGTTATAAAGCAGAAACTAAACAAAAAGACTGCAGCTTTGATTTCCTCTCTCTCTCTCCAAAACCAACAGCACTTTAAATAAGAATAAATCAAACATTAGACATTTCCAAGTCACATGTATTAAATTCACTTAAGATATTGTTACCCTTGTTTAGATTTGAACATATAGGGGGAATCTTTTTGTCTTGCAACTATTCCTAGAAGACTTTAAGTGGCTGGATTGCCTTTTCTGACAAAAAAATCTTTCTATGAATTATTTACATGACGGCTCCAATCAACGTTATACCTGTCAGCCTCCCCAGCCAAAATGAAAGTTCACTATGTAAAGGTGCCAAGGGAGAATGGCAGCCTCCCACTGCGAGTTTATAGACAGAACTAAGTCAGCACGCATTATGTGTCAGAGCCGACATCAGACAGAATCAGATCCTTTGATCTCAGACCTCCACAGGAAGCTTAGATCTCAGACAAATTAGATAAAAAATGAATTTATAGCAGATATGTATCCTAAGGCACACAGCTGAACGCTGTGTTTTGGAGAAGTACAGCAAATATCAAAACACATAAACTGCAGAATTTCCTCTCTCATTCTCCCTCTCCCTCTGCTTTTGTGATAGATGCTAATTAAAAGGAGATAAAAACTCCAGCTTGCCTCTTCCTGCCTCTTATGTAATCCACAGGTTTTGAGAAGGAGGAGGGAAAAGAAATTCCTAAAACAGAGTAAATGGGTGGTTCAGTGGGGTTATCCGAATGCCCTTAGATCTGTGCTGCTGCCAGGTGAGACAAAAGACGCCAACAACTACTATAAGGACATTTCACACTTGCAGAAAGGGAAGCCAGTGCTTTCTGCTGCCAGTCACAGAGCCCCGAGGCTGTCTACTTTTCCGTGACCTCAGAAGAAGTCATGTTTGATCAGCACATGATGAAAAGACAAGTCTTGAGGAGGTGTGTGGAAGAGGGGCATTTCTGGCAGGACCCTGGGGAGTATAGGGGGACAGGGAGCAAGGTGGGTGGGAATGGAGCTGCTTTGGGATGCTGGCATGGACTCACTGCTCGGAAAGCATGACATTGCAGTCCAGTGAGTGGTGGAGGTAACAGATATAATGCAAATGATCCCTGAGTGTTTTTCTCTACCTCCATCACAGTCCTGCTGAAGTCCTCCACAGCCTCCAAACTTGTGCAGAGTTTTTTGAGCACTGCACAGGTATTGCTGCAGCACTAGGAGACCTAGACAGGGAGGAGCACTGTAACTCCAGGTATCTGAGAACACTTTGCAAACATTGGTCCCTGCCCTGCTCCAAAACCACTAGGTGAAATCACTGACTCCTTGAAACTAAGGGGGATTGTGCAGCTGGCTTCAATGGAGCTAGAATTTAACACAATATATATAAAAAAGAGGTAAAATGGCAAATAGAATAATACCAGGGAGGAGAAGGAGAAGGCAATAAAATGACAGACCTTCTGAAAACTGTGCCATTGGTCCTGTACAAAACCATAGTTTGTTAAGAGACCTAAACCAGCTATTTTTAAACTCAACTGTTCATGAATTTGAATTACAGTCAAACTGCAGTCTCACCTGCTGCTACAGGCACACCAGTTTTCGTTTCTCTTTGATTGCAGCAGGTCTGGATGTGAGCTGCACGAGTCTGTGCCTGTTTATGGGTTCCCTTGGTATTGGCCTGTTCAATCCTCATTTCTGTAATGAAACATACAGTCACATGACTCTCAATCCATTCTCTGCTCAGCAGCAATTATTAATTCAAGCAACAATATACTGCTGGTGAATTAATCTAGAAGTGTTCTTTCTACCCAAGAGAAGTGATGAGTGCTGTTCTAGGTTCATACCATCTTCTGTTTTGCCATCACTATTCCCACCTCTTCAGTAGAACCCGTCCTTATGTTGTCACCATGTTCAGTAATGCTGAAAATTCAGACCTTGTTTCAGCTAGTGCTTATGGTACAGTTTAGGAAAAAGACCCTTTAGCCTGGATTTGCAAAATTACTTAAAAGCAAAAGTCTGGAGAAATTAATGAGAAGGTCTTGACAGAAGTGGGAGATAGCTTATTAACCAGGATGTGCATTTACTCCTCCCCTGTGGGTTACCTGGGCGTTTGGCTAGGTCCCGACTTCAGATAGGATATCTGAAAGGCAAATTTATTGATAACTTTCAACATATCTAGCCATTTCAGGTGGCTGTTTGTCAATCAAGACACCAACAATTATGGTCACATCCTTTTATCTTCAGTTGTTCTCTTACACAAATAACTTTTTATCTTCTGTAGTGGAAAAGCCTTCTTGAGGTAGCTTTGTTTGATTTAAGATCAATGTTAAAAAGAAATCAACCTTAAGGTAAATTAGTAGCATTGGGGATTTGCTAGGGTGATAACTCCAGAGAAGCTGCAGCCCTCCCATTACCATTTTGACTCACATAATGCTTGATAGTCTCACGTGAACATGGCTGTGCTGCAGTGTCTGTGGCATTCTCACTACATCTCTGCCTGGTCCTTGGTCAGCACCAAAGCTGCATAACCTCACCACAGTTATATTTTGCTTTGTCATCCTTCATCAGGAAAATACAGTGGTTGAATAGATCATTGAAATCATAGGAATTTCTTGTTTGCACTATAAAAATCAGATTTTCATCAGGTTTCACGTATCACTAAAGCTTTTTCCAGCCAGGACTCAGGCATCTCTTGTAGGCGCAGAATTGTATAATAGTGAACTACAAACTATTCTGCTAATTATTGTACTTCTCAGAGCTTTCTCTGAGTGCCATTGTCTGAATCCTGTTGTGGATTTTCAAAATAAAATAGGGAGTCTGTAAGTATAAATTTTAGTATTTCCAACTTACTGTTGCCTTTGCTCTTCTTAAACCAGCAGAATGCAATAGTGAGGATGAATGCAGATGCTGCTGAACTCAGTATGACAACAAGGATCATGCTGGCCTTCACTCCCATGGGGACAGGAAAGATGGTAAATGGCTGAGACAGCACGGTAAATTTAGCCCCTGAGAATTTAAAGCAGTCAGAGTTTACTGAGTTTATTACAAAGGTAAGAACACTGGTTTAATGGCTAAAACACCAGGTTATAGGCTTTCAACAGTGATGCTGCTGTTAAAAATGCATGCAGGAACCCATAAGCCCATCTATCTCCAGATCAACATTAGCTAACATTTATTTAGGACTGAGCACCCGGACAAACCAAATATGTAACAATACTTCTCCAATGCAACTTTCAAGCTTTCAGTGCTTCCTGAAACAGAGGCAGCCTCTTTGTATTTAACAATCATTAATATTTCTTTCATGAATTTGTATAGCTGACTACAAAACCTAGAAGATACATTCACAAAACATCTATTTCTGAGCCCAAACAGATGAGGCCCAGAAAGAAAACATGCACATTCTGCATAGCAAGAGAGAAAAATCGGTTGTGACAAGAAATGTGGTAAGTCATAGACAGTTTTTACAGGATGTACCCAATTCTTATCAATGTAAGTTGTGGGAGACCTAGAAACATTCATTAACATTAACCTTAAGTCTATGATGCAGAAAACTCCCAGTGGTGTTACTAATATTTTCCACTATGTCAATAATGAGCATTACAAATAAAAGATGTCAGTGTCCTTGCTGTTAGCATGGCAAATATTTAGCCTCTTGATGCACACAAACTTGCTCTTCACCCAGAGATTCTAAAGTTTTCTGTAAATGAAGTCAGAATTAAGCCAGCCACCCCTCATAGTTTTTATTGTCGAGTTCATTTGGTCTCAGCATCTGAGTGCCAAGGACTGGAAGAAGCCTAATACTGCCCTTTTTTAAATCAGAAATATGGAGAGTTTTTTTCCTTGAATCTCTTTCAAAACACATTTCGAATGGAGATGTGCCTGGGAAGGACACGAGTTTAACAAAACTGCCCTGGCACTCTCTATAGACCAGTTTGAAGGATGTGGATTAGCACAACAACTCATTACCTGTCTTAAAACCTGACTCATTACAGGTCCTAATCCCACAATTCTAATAATTTTGCTGGATGGATATTTCTTTTACTTGCTTCAGTGCCGCTTTTAATAAAAATCTAAAAGCCTTTTTTTTTCATCAATTTATTAAAATAATCAGAAACACTATCAGATGGAGGCTTGGTGACTAGGGTAAGTAGCTGTAAGTACTTTTGTCTGAAACTAATTAGATTTGTGTCAATGTTGCCCACTTGAACAAAGCAGAGCTTCATCAGAACAATGTGGGAAGCATGTCCCAATTGGGAAAAATTTGCCTGCGGGTACAAACACATTCGAACTTCAGTTGAGAGAAGTAATCTCACAGATATCAAAGATTCTACACCATCAGGTGCTTAGAGGTGCTTTGCACTACTCTAATATTTTGTGAGCAAACTGCTGTTGGTTTAAATGGAAAGTGGATGTATCGAGCCCATTGGGATCCATATCAGTTGTGTGAATATTACTGTAACAAGATGCAAGACTATGCAGTGGTGCTATGAATAGTTTACCTAGGAACTACCAGTAAAACATGGGATTATTGCTTTCAAAGTCAGCTGTATCTTCTGAGCTGCCTTCAAATAATAGCAAACTATGCCAGGGTACACAAAAAAACCTGGTCATGAAAACATATCCCAAACATTTATTCTCTGATTACTTAATTATTGTTTATCTCAAACAATAAACAAGTATCTTTGGTAGGAGTCTGGCAGTATAAAACCTTTTATACTGTCTCCAGCATGGTTCCAATTACAAACAAGCAAAAGTTGTGTTTTTGTGGTGCAGATCAAAAGTGTTTGATACTCTTTTTTACACAAGTGATACCTGCACAGATGCGTCAGTCGTCCACATTGCTAGGTGTAAGCATCTCTTTCCAATACTCTGACTAAATGTTTCAGAAAAAGGATCTCCATTTGACCTTTGTTCAGAGGAAAAATTTTGTGACTTCCCTGAAATAGCTTTTAAAACACGTTTCATTATGCTGTACTTCTCACTAGAGAGTCAGATCTCATGAGGCACTGACTTTCCATTACTCTCACTGAACTGAAGGCAATGGGAGCTGCAGGTATTTGTCAGCACACACCCTAAAAGTAGACATACGTGTCCCCTTTAAAGGCCTATCTTTAAGTACTCCGTGCATCCTCATCCTCTCTTTGAAAAGCCATTGGCAACACTTCATGTTGATTAGCCACTTGTGATTAGGAGGAGAAAAAATTTCTCATCAAAAATTCCCTGTCTTCATTTAATCCCATGATAGGAAGGGATTTCTTGTGTTGTAAATCCTCTCCCATGCTATTATGTGTACCATGTTGTACAATATCCATACATTCGTAAATATATTGATCTCCATCCAAAACCAGTTTGAGCTGTTCTCAGTGTTTCCTACTTATTAAGATCGGCTGTTCAGAAAAATATAGTCTAAAAGTTAGTAACCTTTTAAATTTTTAGCTTAGATTTTTTCATTAGCTGTTTCAGCTTAGCCACTTCATCAGTCAGATGTATTTGTCCTCTGTTTTTTTCCTGGCTGAAACAAGCCATGTTATCTTGAAGTTTTCATATTAAAAATGGTCAGGCTATACCTACTCCATTTTGAGATCATCTCTGAAAATGCATAAACAAAATTATGTTCAATGCTGCAAAGGAGTACTTATCAGGGCTTTATGCAGTGGCACACATGCCACCTTACCTCTATTGGAAATATTTCTACCTGTCCTTCCTAGGCTTATTTCCACCTGGTGGATCTCAGTTTACATATATATGGAGATATCATCTCTATCTCTATCTATCTATATCTGTATCTATGTCTATATATCTATATTTATATCTATATCTATATATCTATTCATTCCTACATCTATGTGTATACCTATATATATCACCTATATCCATACACATATCCATATACGTATGCATGTATGCAATACCAGAATAGTGACTTTAAACATCATTTAACAATAGCTATATCTTAATTTGTCTTTGGACTACATGCCAGACGATATATACCTGTTTCTCCTTTGACTTGCCTCAGTAGTCATTCTGAAACAAGAAAACAGTACTTGGACACCTACGTAGCTTCAGAGCCAGTTCAGGCCCCCAAACAGTTGGACAGCTGCTTCTCTTGGGCAGATGACCTGAGGCTTTTGCAAGCCAGACATCACATGATGCCTTATCCTCAAGGTGCTGATGTCCCCCCTCAGCTGGTATTTCTAAGAGGTTATAAGCGTACCTGCCTCTTCACCATTACTGGGGCTGTTCACAGAACTCATGCAAACTGCATGATCCTGGAGGTTCCAGTGTTTTCTCTGTAAACTCACAGGATACCATAGCAGAGCTGAGTCCTGAAGGCATGCTCTGAATGTATGTGTGTAATCTGTTGCACCCATAAGGATGACCAGGTGCAGACAAACATTTGGTGAAAGGAACTATGAAAATAACGAGCACAGATGGAGAATTTCTGAATACAAACAAGAAAAAAAGGACTCGATAGGAAAAAGTTTGCTCTGGCATCTTAGCTGACCTGAAGTACCTGATTCCTACATGGGATGCATAGCTAAGGAATCCAGGGAGAAACAGACACCTTTCTTTAACGATACTCTGTACTAACTCATCTTGATTTTAGGAATCTTGCATGAGTAGCTCAGGAGATACTCAGCTCTCTTGCTGCCTGGGTAATGCCAACTTGGACGTGTGAGTGAAGTCAGGGTGTTTAGAGGTTTGGCATTGTGCCACTCATTCAAACAGAACCTAACTCCCTTTTTATAAATTCAGATGACCTGTAAGGTTTTGAGTTTAGTTACCAAACCTAAAAACATGCAGACAATGGAGTTTACCTGGGGGTGATGTGACAGTGAACACCAGTTTCCAGTTTGTTCCTGAGCTGGAGACAGCCAGACTGGAAAAGCTTGCACATCCATCTATGACCTCCACTTCTGTGAGTCCTGTAGAGTAAGAAAAATTTTACACCCAGATAAGTACCACTTGAGCCCCTCTGAGAACCCTTGTGACTTTAAGGGGACTTTGGAAAACCTAAATGTAGTGTCTTTCCTAATTGTAAATATTTGTTTAACCCCAGAAATTTTCTGTAGGGTCAGGTCTTCACAGATACTTGGACATCAAATCCATGATGAGTTGGAGAAGCTTAGCTTCTGAACCTTTCTGAATCTTCATGCTTATTGTGAAATGGCATTTACCGTAAAATGAATATGGATGTTAAGGGGATCAAGCATAGGTAAAAGGAGCTACACAGATGCAGTAGGAAGTTCCAGATGCTCATAATTTTGATTTAACTAGTGTCTTGTGTGACTATGTTGCCAAGGTTAGGAGAGTATTACTGAGAGACTGAGTATTTTCTGTCCTAAAGGGATGGTCTCAAGGAGCCAGACACTGCAGCTAAGGGAAAAGAACTGACTGGTTTAACTATTTTATGATTTATAGGTGTTTGACTTCATCATTTGGGCATATTCCTTCCTGTCCTACTGTTAAATCATTTTGAACTTTTCTACAACTCTGTCAGATGCTTTGAAAGGGATTTGGCCGCAAAGAAAGTCTGCTGACTACCCTCTGGTTGTACAGGAGACACTTTCAGTTAGAAACCTGGCAGGGGAAAACTCCATGAGGAGGATTGAAATGAAACTTGGGAGTGCTAGTTTCTCTATCACTTTACCTCCTGCTGTAAGGTATCAGGGAATTCATTCTGACCCAACGTTTACACCTGTTATAGTTGCTATCCTTGTAGGGTTTTTTTCTTTTAAATTTATGATTTTCTTTGCAATTGGATCTCCATTTTACTGTGTGTATCTTCGAGAACCAGCCAAGTCCTGGTCTTGGAGCAACACTGACCAGGTCTGAGCTTCATTCAGGCTCTTGGGGTGAGAGAAGTAAAATCCTGAAGACTGACAAATTTCAAAATGTTGGTTCAGGTGGGGGTGAGAAGTCAAAACTTCCTTAGGATGCTGGACTTGCTCCAGTGATCACAAGCACAGACTTTCGCCTGCTCAAACACAGCAAGTAATAACTAGTTGCTTTACGAAGCAGGTGGGTTTACATTTTATTGCAATTAAGCAGCACAGGTGAAGATACATAATGTCTGAATGTGAGGAGGACATTCGTACTCTGCCATTCCTGTGTCCAGGATATTGAGCAAAGTGGTGTAGTAACAAACATCTTTGTGAGACATTTTGCAATCACAGATGCGTAGGAGTGCTCAGCAAGTGGGGAGAAGGATTTTAATGGTAGGCATACTGCAGGACAATTTTTCTCTGCTTGTATCCCATTTTTCCTACCAACACCCATATGGTACATACTAAACAGTGCCAGGGTCAGTGCTTTGGCACTGAAGAGCTGCATGCCCTGGCCAAACCTCTTAAACTCTTACAGACTCCAAACAGAGATGCTGCAATGCAAACTGCCTACTGAGATTACTTCATTGTTGTGTTGGTTTCTGAACTATGGCCAGAGACAAGATCCTAGGCAAAAGCTTGTCACATTTTAAAGATTTAGCAACAGAAATAATAAAACTTGCCATCTCCATGATTGGGTATTATTTAGTTTACTAATATCCCAGTTAGTTTTGACTACATATATATGTTTTTTCTATTTTTGTACAGCTTCTAGTACAGCAAATCCCTAACTTCCTTGTGAGTCTCCAGGACCAGCTGTGGTGTGTAAGTAAGCTGTAATTTATACTGTGAATAGACTTGGTGGAGATGTGGGAATCTAGATTTCTTTAATTGCTCTAGCTCGATCCTGGCTCGTCTACTTATCTACTATTTTTATGATCCTCCTTATGACACAGTCTGCCCAGACTACCAAGACTTTTCTTGGCTTTGATACTCACTGTAACACTGCTTTTACAGAGGGTCTTGTGAGCTGTGTTCGAATACTTTATAATTGCCATTTCTAGTCTGTGATGAAGGCTGGAGTACTGTACTGTACTTCTCAACAGAGTCTATCTCAGCTTTTAGGCACATATGCTTCAAAGCTCAGAATATTATAGATATATATGGGAGTCTTCACAAAGATCTCTCAGGCAAGCTGGTATTTAACGTAGAAGCGAGCTAATTTGAAGCTAAACTACTTTCCATGAGGCAGTTTGGCTGCTGTCAGATGAAGCAGCCTCACTGTGCTAGACGGGACCCATTTCGATTAAATGCTGCTTTCATGTGCTTCAAAAGACGAGTGCAATAAGGACGTTTGTCAAAGGAAAAACTGCAGCAAACTATTACATAGAGAACATCTGTACTACATAGTTCTTTCTTGCTGGAGTTTATTGACTATTAATTTGATGCATGTATCTTTTAAAGAATGTGAAGTGCATTTCTCTTCTGTGACTTTTCTTTCTCCCCCCCTCCCTTTTTGTCCTTCTCCTTTTCTTTCTTTTTCTTTCTTTTTCTTTCTCTTCTTTTTTTCTTTCTTTTCTTCCTTCCTTTCTTTCTTTCTTCTTTTCTTCCTTTTTTCTTCCTTTCTTCCATCCTTCATTTCTTTCTTTCTTTCTTTCTTTCTTTCTTTCTTTCTTTCTTTCTTTCTTTCTTTCTTTCTTTCTTTCTTCCTTCCTTCCTTC